>JABMCL010000460.1:502500-720000 GCA_018857735.1 Alviniconcha marisindica
TGTTGGCGATTCGCACGCAGCGCAGCAAGCTGTACAGGGGGTAGGTGCGCGACGGCCTGCAGGCGTTGACGTCATGCCGGTGACGCAGCAACACTGACGTCACCGTGACAAAAGACTCGAACCAGGACTCCTCGAAGGACTTGCTGTAGGCGAACAAGACGTGGAAAAGGTTCATCCCGCCGAACAGCTCCTTGGCGTTCACCCCGAAGCGAATCAAGGCGTCGACGCATTCGGGTTTGGCCATCTTCAGGGAGATGTCCAGCGCGTTTTTGGCTTCATCAGCATCCGGGCTGTCGGTCAGCAAGAGCCGCAGGGCAAAGGGGGAATCCAGCACACAGGCCATGTTCATGTGTCCAGTTTTGACCACAGACTGTGACGACCTCCTGCTGGAGGCCGCCTGCTGAGACTGCTGAGAGCGGAAGATGTGGAAGTCTAGGATGGTCTTCACGCTTTGCACGTGCCCGTAGCGAGCAGCTAGATCCAAAGGCAAAAAAGCGAACTTTTTTTCCTTGTCCTCCGCAGGAACGATGGAAGTCGTCACTTTGCTGATGTCTACTTTGGGTGCGATCACTTTGTGGAAGAGATCCCAATCCAGCACCGTCTTCTTGTTGTCGTAGGGTCGCTCCTGCAGAAGCATGGAGATGATCGTCCTTTCGCCTAACACTGCTGCCATGTGCACGTAAAGCCATGACGTCACCACTTCGTGCGGGGGTTTGAAGAAGCCGAGGGCGAAGAAGTTACCCACGACAACGAAGTTGTTTTCGAGAATGGCATGATGGAGAAGGTCAAGGTCATTTTCATCTTTCCAGGATTCGAGTTTCCGGCGGGAGCATTTTTCCAGGTGTCGTTTGAACATCTGGTTGTCGACGTGCAATTTGATGTCATCAAGCAGCGCGCTGATGTGGGAATCTGTGACGTCATCACTTGACATGACTGCAGTCGAGTCTTTGGGTTATTGCAACACGGTTCTGGAGTTACTGACTGAAACTAAACCATCGGAAATTTCAGTGAGAAACGTCAGTACCTACATTACGGCTCGTAGGCTTTTTAGCCTTTTGCCTGCTAATTCGTGTTTCGGTTTATCAGTATTATGCTCAACATTATTCTTTAGGAGTGCTGCGTAAACTGACCTGGCTTGTTTTCGTCAGTTACCATATGCCATATATCTTATGTTTCCGATGTTTATCTAGAAGGTTTTTGAATGAGTTTAGTATTCCTGCTAATACGATGTTGGGTGACAAGTTGTTCCAGTTGTTTAAAACTCTGTTACTGAGTTAAAAAAAAAAAGAACGGCAGCGGATACATGTGGGGCCGGCAGTTACTAGAGTGTTTGTAACAAGCCAAAGACAGAAAAGGCGCGGGAACCAATAGTGAGGAGTCTGGTGCGAGGAATCACGAGGCTGAGAGTATCATATGTCAGAAGCAGAGCGGAGAGTGCGGGAGGGTGTGAAAGTTGAACGACAGTCACAGAGATAAGACTGACGGAGCAGCGCGCGTAATACATTTATAGCGGAGAGTGTGTATTAGTCGAGGACTGAATTCTTTGCCGTGGGACTGGGAACTAGTGGAGAGACTGGAACAGAGTGATGTGGTCAGTTTTACGTTTTTGTTTTGTTTTGTTTTTAGTATGACTTGAAAGTGAGCAGGCACAGTTTTCGGAATGCCGCAACGGCGAAGGCTATGAACATGTCGTAAAAGTGTCTGCATTGAAAGGTGACTGTGAGAAAAATCCCATGCCACCCCAGAGATACTAAAAGTTTCACAGAACTTGAAGATACTAAAAGATACTAAACGCATCTCATACATCAGTCGGGGAGTCGCGCCGCCGGAACCACCGACTAACAAAACAAAAAAAAAAAAAACATGAGTCAGCCGCCCGCGACGGACCCGACGCTGCTCAACTGACCAGCCGAGCGGCCATGTCTCTGCCCACGTGATATAACAAAAGTAATAATGGTTCACTGAAACACTTATGTCATGAGAATAAACTTCTGATTTGTTGGCTGTACCCGGTTGTGACGTTCAACTGTCGCACATACAGCCGCTGAGCAGACGATTTTTTCTGTCACGTTTGGGAACCTGCTATGATTACGAACCGTTTCTCTGCTGCTACACTCATCTAGATGATAGTGCCGTAATTTGCAAAAGCAGATCAACTTTACAACAAAATATTACCCAGTCAATATTTACGCTTGAAGTTTCTGCACAACCATTTTTACATCAGAGGTCACTCTCAGTCTCACAAAAAGGCAGTTTGTTTACATCGGTCGTGTAAGAACATGAATCGGAACATTGCGCCAAAACGCTGTGCATTTTAATACGTCATTTTGAAGAAAAACAAAAACAAAAAACGTTTTTGGTGATGAGGTCGTGGTATATATTTAGCTGAATGTTTGGTGATATTTGAAGTATGTCTGATCGTTTTACGTAGGCATTAATTTGAAGAAACCATGAATCTTTTCTTTCGTTTAAAAAAACGCCACGCTTCAAATTTACAGATTCTCAAATGGGATGAAACTGATCAGAACTGTTACCTTTGACTTCATTGCTTGGGGGCTGGGGATTATTATTGTTTCGTCGAAACAAGGTTATAATTAAGTGTATTACGAGTGCTCAGTATAATCTTTGACATCTGACCATAATTTTCACACAGTCAACTGTATTATTTTTGACAGAAAACAAAAACAGATGTGGGTAAATCTTGTTACTGAAACTAGTGAAAGTGAAACGTGGTATCACTAGGATTTCATGAAGATCTACTGTCTAGACGGTAGGACATGCTGCATACAGTTTCGTTAGGCTAACAAAGAAAGTAACACGCATACTTGTGTAATACTAATGATACGTTTTTCCTTCTTTTCTTCATCTTCATCTTCTTCTTCGGTATAGTCTTCTTCGAATGTTGCTTTACATCCATAGAGACCATAAGGACTATTACTACAATACTAGGGACTGGGAGCCAAGGGTGGCCACCTCGACTTTCACATATTTGAAGACTCTGACACTGTCAGTGTCTGCTGGGTTATTTTGGTGTTTCCATAATGATAATCCAGGGGTATCAGTGGTGCAGAGCAAAAATACTCGCTCGTCAAAGGCCAAATTAAGCAGTCAAGCATTTTCAGCATTTCGAAAAAGAATTATTTCTTATCATTCACAGTTTACTGCTAATTTATTACAGAACTCTTTTTCACTTCTTCTGAATACACATCTCCCTTTAATTATAGCTTCTTAGATACATGTGTCAGCCGAGAACATTCTGATTCTCCCATTCAAGCGGAGTCTTCCACCTAGATGGTGTGTTTTCCCCCACTAGTATTGGGCTGATATCCTCTCACCATTTATGAACCAGTTTGACCTAGCAGTAAGGCATTAGGCTGGTATGCAGAGGGACCTTGGTTCAAATCTGCTTCGGCTCTCCTTTCTCTTCAAAAGTTGTGGTCTGTGGACAGTCATGAGACTTTGTCCCTCATAATTAATGAAACATTAAAATGGCTCTCATTGCTGCCCATCTTAATGTAGGAGTCATTCTGGTGGTGACAGTGTAGCAATAGGTATATAATGATAATCTCCCTCTTCCCCTACCTCCATACTCCCTTCCCCCCTTTCTACCCATCCCTAATAAGCCTTGAGGTTTCTGTGTACATTAACTATATAGCACAGTGCTTACTTACTAAGTTACTTACTCACCATTATGTGCCTGTGGTCACTGATGAGCTACTCAGGTAGTGAAATACGTGTCTGACCTAGCCAAGCAACATAATAATGGTCCCCACCAGGATCAGATTTTTGATAACCTGTCTGCTCTTTGCTTGGCATTGTGGGCTAAAAATATGGTGGGGGGGGGGGGGGGGGGGGGGGGGGGGCTGCTGCACCCAGTAGGTTCTTATTGAAGGGAGTAGCACTTTCCTTTTTTTCTTTTCTTCTTCTATCAGATTTACTCTGTTTGCGGTCTTCCAGATCTAAATATAACGCCTCAACAATTAATGACTGGCTTTTTCTTCTTCTTCTGTACTTGACTACTTCAACCTAAAACCTTTTAAATGGTTGACAAAACCATCAAACCACCGGCTATTAAGCGACAACATAAAGGGGTACAAACTACAACTGTGCTTGGATGACAGATTTTTCATGGCACAGGCATGAAGACAACGTTGACACTGAAAAGTCTGGCATCTCACTGTAACTGTTTTAAAGACCATGTTGTATCAGGGTGGGTGCTGGAGCAGTGAATAGAAATTCTTTTTTAGAAAGAGGAAGAAGTGTGACCTCTGTTGTGTGTGTACATGTGGGGGGGGGGCAGGGCAGCAGAAACCGGGGCACATTATGATTATCAGGCCCGGATAATGTTTACTAAACCAGTTTACTGACCCCAGACCACCCCTCCTTTTGATGTTTACTAATTTTAGGGTGGTTGTGAAAGAGTGATTCCACTGTACCTATTGTTATGGCTGAGATCCAGTGTAAAACCCGTTCTTAACTGGGCGAATGTTTGTTCGCCGAACATACTTCAGACAGTTCGACGAACTATGATTCGTTTTTTAATTGAACTTTTAGTTCACCAAAAATGGTTCGGACAGTTCGAAGAATTTACTTGTTCTCAACTGGCTTGTAATGAGATGCAAGCTTTGGCCCGAACTTGCGGCAGACGCGCAGCAGACAGCATGATCGAAAATGTAGGCTAAAGTCAAGTCAAGTCAAGTCAATATACTTTAATCATCCCTCACAGGGTAATTCATCTAACTACTATCTCATTCTGGGTCTCCGAGACAAGGCTGCGCCTCTCACAAGTCAACAAATAAACAAATTCCCTCCGAAGCGAGTGGAGAACCTAGCAACACCGTCATCCATTTGTATTTGTATTTTTCTTCATCCACAGGAGAACTCTGCTCTCAGCCAATCAGAGGCAATGATCGTCGAATAGGGCAAATGTTCCCAAACATGTTGAGTGAAGCTTTTTGGACCCCGAATATAGCTTCGACGAATACTTCCAACTAGGTTCGCGAAGAAAAGTTCGCCCAATTAAGAACCAACTAGCGTTGCCGAATACTTCCAACTAGGTTCGCGAAGAAACATTCGCCAATTAAGAATGGGCTTAAGAAAGGGAACAAATAAATAAAACCTACATGGGGTGTAAAAAATTCTGCCCAATAAAATGCATGTTCACAGTCCAAGGTGCACACAAATACTCTCACAAGTTAAAAAATACAGATTTTTTTTTAATGAGAATGTGACAGATATATATTTTTAATTGTCTTGCATTGTATTTTCAGTGTTTTACTCAATTTTCAGGTGGAAACTTGCAGCGGCCATCTGTTTGAGGCGTGGTGACAAAGGCAGCAGCTGCCATGGCCAGCAGAAGGAGCAACACAATGCAGCAGCGCAAAGAGCCGGTGCTGCAGCAGGGAGAGTTTGGCCCGTGGACCATGTCCTCTGTCAAATCGCACATTCTGGAGTCCGAAGGAGCTGACAGAGACAGGTTCTGTGTCTGAGATGAAAACCACTTTCATGATAGTTACTGTGAAATTGAGTGCTAGTGATCATGAAACCGGAAGGCCAGCAGTGAACTGTCACTCTGTGTGAAGCTTCAGATGCTTAGCATCCTCTGTTTACCAGCTGCACCCTTAGTTACATTCTGACAAGCTTCAGGTGTGACCACCATGTCGTAACATGTAGACTGGTGAAATGCACGATGATGTGGTTGTGAGTCTGATCCCAGCATTCAGATGAATCTCGTTTGCCTCACTTCATTGCAGCAGATCTATACCCCTTGTTGTGGTCACCAACAAACATGCTATTATTGTACTACCCATAACAATCTTCTTTTTTGTGTGGAATGTTTTGTTCAGAATCCACCCATCTTTCACTTGCTATGCTTTAGCTTGTGGGCCAAACATGACAACAGCCACCCTTTGTTTCATTTTATGCAAAACACTGTTTGTGACATTCTGGTTGGCTGAAGCTGCTCCAGTGATTGGAAGCCTGTAACCCTTTATGATGGGAAATCATTTTGGTTTTCAGGTTTGAGAAAGAGCTGGAGCTTCCGCAGCTTCCAGAGATGGTGTTTGCAGGCAACTCCCTGCGACTGAAGCACAAGGGTGGCTTTGGTATTCACTTCAATGCTCTGGATGCACTGAAGCTGGTGGATGCACACAATGACCCGCTCAAAGTGGCTGCTGCCAAGGTGTGGAGAGAGGCCAGGTAAGAGTGACAGTCGGACCTGTTTACGTGTATAATTTGGACATATTTTGTATGCTTACATTTTCAGCATACAAAATTTGAAAAACGAGTACAGTCATAAATATTTCTAGATGTGTTTTGCAGTTTGTTTGTGTTCCAATCTGGAATATGCCCTGTTTGTGTGTGTGTGTGTGTGTGTGTGTGTGTGTGTGTGTGTGTGATAAAATGAGCATATCTGTAGGCCTTGGTAAGCACTCCAGTCTCTTATGAGATGGGGTGCTGTAAATAATCTGTTATTATAATTCATTTGTCTTTTTGAGGATTTTGACTGGATTGGAAAGGTGTTACGCACTGTCTGTGCAGAGCAGACTGTGAGCACATCCAGAATGTGGTCAAGCCCTTCGACTGGACTTTCACAACCAACTACAAAGGCTCACTCTTCGGACAGCCTGGTGCTGAACTGAAGGTTAATCAGTCACTTACTTGATTTTAATTTAAGGTCCTGAGAAAGGTCTGTGGAAAGTGTAGAATTTAGCAGTCAGAAATGTCTGCAGATGCTGTACAGTATATTAGGTGATCAGCATATGTGAGAAATCTGTAAAAAAAAAATCACCCTTTTTTATTTTATTTTTTAGCTCACTTTGCACATTCCCTGTTCTTCTGAACTATGTTTTAATCCTTTGTTCATTTTGGCAGGTGTTGGAGACAACAGAGCGAATCGACATTGAAAAACTAAAGCAGCGTGAACGCATCTGTTTTTATGATGACATCATGCTGTTTGAAGACGAGTTGTCTGACAATGGTTGCTCTGTACTCAGTGTCAAAGTCGTGAGTGTTTTTCACCCATTTGGTGTGTGTGTGTGGGGATGGGGGGTGTATGTGATAATGTGTATGTCTTTTTAATAAAAAAATATTTAAAGGGGCCGGGATGAGGTGGAAGGGTGGGTGGGTGAGGGAAAACATTTGCAAGATGAAGAAGACCCATATTTGTAGTACAGAATAAACAGTGCTTTATTTCATTTAATTTTTTTTTTCTTTCATTTTTTTCATTGATGAATGAACTCAAACCTGTTGACTCAGAATCTTTCTCATCACTCTGTCACTCCACTTCCATGTAGCATGAAATAACTTCTTCTTTTTCCCTTCCAAGTTTACTGGTAAGGGGTGGGTGTTATTTTATCTCGTTGTCTCTATCAGTATGAGACTAAAATCAGAATCTGGTGGTTGTATCAGCTCACTGGCAGATTGTGTAGATTGCCTGGGAGATATTAAACCACCAAACAGCAAGGGGGAAATTAACGACGGTGCTCTTGAAAGTCCCAGGACACTGAGCGATGTTTTCCAACATTGTTTGATGTTATGTGTACATGTTTAATGTTGTAATGTTTCCTGTTTAGTGTTATAATACGTGAACATGTATAATGTTCAGTGTTATAATATGTGTACATGTATAATGTTTGAATTTTATAATACGTGTACATGTATAACGTGTACTGTTATAATATGTGTACATGTATACATGTATGCTATTGTTTTGTATGTGGTGCTATAGCTAACCAGAGGCAGCCCAGCAGTTATGTTTTATTCTCAAAATTCTGACATTTAGACATGCATCCAAGGTGTGTGTGTGTGAGTGCATAAGTTAATTTGTTTTGACTGTTTTGATTTTTTGTCCTTTGTAATGGGCTCTGTGCTAGTGTGCTCCAATTTTGAGAAATAGCATATAAAAGAAGATATCATTATTGTGCAGTCAAAACAAAACAACTAACAATTGCTGCCACTTCAACTGACAATTGCTGCCACTACAACTGACAATTGCTGCCACTACATCTGACAATTGCTGCCACTAGTCACACTTCTGGTTGCCGTTTCATCTTTTGGTTGTTTATGTGTCAGTGCCCCCCCCCCCCCCCCCCCCCTCCACACACACACACACCCTCCCCTGCCTGTGTTTTACAACAAAAATCCTTGATTTGAAGATTTTGTCTTATGTCCTTTTTTTTTTTTTAGAGAGATTGGATAAAACATGGTTATGAAAAAGCTATTTCCTTTACGAACTGGAAAGTGTTGCTGGAGCACCCGGCTGTTTGCCTCCTTGATTGGTTTGCCTGAAGCTTGGATCACTTTGTGGTGTGTGCACAGACAGTGTGGTGTGTACATGCTCCCTTTCAGTGGCTGCATTTATAAATATATATATATTGAGAGAGAGAGAGAGAGAATGATGTTGAGATGTATAATATTCCAAGCAAAGTTTAAAAACAAAGCATGTATGCTTTACACTGCTTGCGATTTGCTGAAGCATGATGTTTGTGTCATCAGCGCGTGATGCCGACCAGTTTCTTCATACTGCAGCGATTCTTCATGCGCGTGGACCAGGTCATGGTTCGCGTTTCTGACACCAGGATATACTATGAGGTGACGCTTTTGAACAGAGGTTTTACTGCTGCATTGCGATTAGAACAAAGAATTTTTTAACAAACCTGCTTGTATTGCTGTCAGAACAGGGAATTATTTAACAAATCTCAGCTGCATTTACACATGTACATGCATGCACACTTAAAGACATGCATATATGCACATGGAGACACGTGCGTGCATGCACGCACACACACACACACAACATTTCATTGTCATTGTGACCTTCATGCTTTAAGAAGGGATTTTATGTAAAACATTTGTCTTGACCTTGGCAGGCCAGCCTCCAGTCTTCTTCCTCGTACTTAAAGTGTTCTCTTCATGTCATTGCATTACACCTATTTGTCTGTGTCTGCAACATGGATACATCTGTGTATGAAGTGTGTGTGTGAGTGTGTGTGTGTGTGCATTTGACCAAGAACAAAAGCACGCTTGGTACTTATAATTTAATTGTGTGATTGATCGTCCTTTCAGAATGCATGGAATTACCTTCTGAGAGAGTACACAAGCAAAGACGAAACCATTGAAAATTTGAAGGTAAATGTTTTTATTTTTACTTTTTTTCTTCCTTTAAAACATTCCATGTACTTGATTTCTTTGGGACTTGTAAGTTTTTTGGATATGAGACAGAGATGATGAAAAACAGCAAAGGAAGGTGTCTTATAAACTTTTAATTGTTTGTTGATATGTGTGGTGTGTGTGTGTGAGTCTGTATGTATTGATTAGTCGTTTGATGTGTGGTTTTATTTGCCGTTGTACATACCCAGGGCTGTTGTATGCTTTGATAGATCAAGTGCATCGTAAGTTCCCATCAGACTCATTCTTGTTGTTATTATCATATGCATCACTGATTTTCTGTGACTAATGGAGTAAACACAGAAATCAATCCTCACCTTTCAGTATAAACTCATTTTGTAATACTGCTTGTTTGCAGCTTATTGCATGGAGATGGTATAATACTGCTTTGTGACTGTCATGAAGAAATGTCATTGTGTTACTCTGTACGCTGTCAGTGCTGGACCAGTTGGCTGTTTGGCCAGCCATCAACTGAGCGTCCTGAATGTCAAGCATTTGAATGTTGCAGTTTTTTTGCAGACATCATTTATGTGATAAATGTCAAACTTTGCATGATGGTGCTGTTCATTGAGCTTTGCCTCTTCACACCTCTTTCAGTGACCCTGATTGTATCGTCAAATAGTTTTAACTGAAAAATATGACTGATTAAATTGAAATTTTGTGTGACTGTGGTAATTGTGTCAGCTACATCATGAGGAATGAATATACTAGTGTTTTTGATTTCACATTGTATTCAATGGAGATAGGTGACATGCTTCCTGATTTGACAAAAAACTTAACACTGGCTCTTTTTTCGACACTGTTTAAGCAAGGTCTTTAACTTTGCATGATTATGGTTTTCTTGGGGTGTACAGGTCCATACTAGGTTTGATGTCCTTGACCTTGTTTCAAGGTCACAGGTGTGTGAGAAACATGAACTGCAAGTTGTGTTTTTTAGATTCTTGCCCACTTAGTTTAAATGTTGCATATTATTTTTGAGATTTTATGTATGAGTTGTGAGTTTTTCTTTGAATAATTACTGTCTTGCTTGCTTGCTGCAGGTCTCACCCCACATATTGACAGACCCCAACGAGATCTCAAAGCACCTGCCAGTTAGGACAGAAGCATTTGAGAAGCTAGAATTTCCTGACACGGCATCCTCACCTTTGGCAGACAGCACAGAGCAAGAGGCTGCTCGGTGATGTTCAGCAAAGAATCCTGTTGTGTTTGTGTATGTGTGTGTGTGGGGGGGGGGGGGGGGGGGGGGCATCTTGGAAGGTGTAATGTATAACGCTTTTTTTAAATATTGTCCTGTTAAAAATGTGAAGAATGTGTTGAAGGTCATAAACGTAAATCTAAAACACATATATGTGACTATCATTCTTTAAAACAATAGAAGAAAAAGATCAAAACAGACAGATGGTCAAAACTGAATGCTTTATATATATCAGAATGAGACACAACAAATAGTGTGCACATTTTCTGGCAAGGTCATCTTTGGCAAGTGGCAAACAGGAAAATGGTTAATTTTATGTGAAAAATGTGAAGGCACTGGGGGGGCATTGTGCGATCTTGCCAAGATGGTATGCAGTTACGTCCCATTGCAGTAAAAGCTTTTCAGTTTTTGCCTTTGTGTTGGGAGACTACAGACTGGTGTTTGAAGAAAAGAAAAAATCTTGAAGAAGACATTGATTGAGCATGTGATGTAGTACTGGTGGTGCATGTGTGTGTGTGTGTGTGTGTGCATGTGTGTGTGCATGTGTGTGAGCACATTTGGATTTCAGATTTTGAGAAAGGTTGTGTTTGCATATAAAAACTACCTCAACCTGATTATGCCCGGGGTGGGGGGGGGGGGGGGGGGGGGGGCAGGAACAGGCTGATTTTCTAGAGTAAAGCAGGTGGCCACTTCTGAAGGCCACCCAGTCCTAACTGTGAGCGTACCATTGTAACGTTTGTACTATATGTATATTGCATGTATGTATTTTGTGAGTACGATGAACATTATCAGTTAATTATGGCAGCTGTGGAACTTATTCTTTCCTTCTTTCTTTTGGTTTTTGGCTGCCAGCAGATCTTTGGTATGTTTGGCTAGAATCAGGAAGGGTTAGTCATTGTCATTCTCTCCTCACAAAGATGAGATGTTGAGCCTGATTACCAAGCTAGACAGACAAAATACAAGGTTTCTGCAAGGCATATGCTCACTTCTTGAGTTTCCGCCATTGCAAAGTTAGCCTGTGAGCTAATGAATCATTCAGTCATTATCTATCTCCACACGTAGATTGGGAGGAGTGGAGGTTGGGGGGCTTGTTTCACGCAAACTGTGAATGTCAGCGATGTAAGCACAACTGTTACAATAACACATGTTATTCGCAACTTTCCACTCTCAAAGACTTTATCTTTGAACAGTGCAAGTCCAAAACAGTCTACATATTATTATTCCACAATTGACACTATGTGCCTTATGTCAGGTTTTGCTGTACTGTTTTGTGTTAAATCTTTTGTTGGCATTTGATATTTTTGACACAGTTTGTGATGGCATTACATGAGAGATGTTGGACACATGACGCAGGTGTTCAGGTGCATACTTTTTTGTCAGCCGACCTTTTGCTATGAAAATGCAATGAGCAGACAAGTAAATTTTTCATTGGATGAAACATTTTCAGTGCCGCTAACCATTGGGTCTTTGTGTCTGCGCTGTCTGGCATTCTGTGGAGTCGTGAAGGGGGATCCACATGCATTCCTTCATCAGCAGTAGCTTGTGATTGGAGCGTAGGATTCAGAAAATGTTGTTTGGTTTTCTCTGATAGTAACTACAGCCATGGGCTGCATGGCTAACAGTACTATTCCTCGTAGATCTGCATTTGTTTTTTTAATTTATACCGGATGCCATTTTTTTCAGGATGGAAATTGGGCACATCTTTTCTAATTTTAGTAACAGTTACAGCAGCCTCTTCTTACTGGTAAAAGAGCCACTAGGAAGGTTGTGAATATGTACACAGAAGATTAAATATGTACAAAATTTGACAAATTTATTCAGCAGTAGACACGATTTCATATAGCAAAATCTGTAAAGCATTGAACTTTGCTGCTTACTTGAGACAAGCAAGGAAACAAATCTTCTTGACACTGTCAAGTAATGATGAAATTTGTGCTGAAATGAATTCATCTCCTACAGAAAACATGACATGTAATGTACACATTTTTTTAACACACATTTTGCACAACTTTTTACAGTGCACATACTTTCACACAAACAACAGAAACAATGCAAACAAAATTTGTGAACTAGAAGTATAGATATAATCCCTGACGTCAGATTGTACAAACTATGATAGTGCTGTGACACTTATGTTTCTTTGAATAAAATGTGATCAAACAATGCATGTCTGGTTCAATTTTGCAATCAGTAAATCTGCAATGGGCATTTTTGTCTTCATTTCTTCTCCCCACAGTTCTTAGAACTACCCTGCAGAATATTCAGCAGGTATATTCTTATTGTTTGTACAAAGTGAAATTACCCCCCTTCCTGGCAATATCTGAGACCTCCCAATTCTTGTTTTCTCATCTCACATCCCCCCTCCCCTCTCCATCTCCCCCTCCACCCATCCTGCTGCACATCGCATACATGAAAAAATCTGAATGGTTTACACATCATTCTAATTCACTGTTTTGAAGCAGCATAGTACAATATTGTGCATGTGTGCAAATGAACTAAACAGCAACATCAGAAGTGATTTAAACAAGTATGGACACTGATATTGTGGTGAAGCAACATCTTGGATCAGACGTTTTGTTGTTCTTTCATACCAAAAAAAAAGAAGTCTGATTTCTTAGTCTGGCACAACTGGCTTTGCATTCCCCACAGGCCCCTAGCTGAATGTATACAAACGTAAAATATCACAGAATCTTGCAGAATATTCTAACATTTGCACTTCTAATATATGCATATGTATATTTTAACACAAAAGTATTATGCGCTTACAATTATTCACTATAACATCCTCATGAATCCTCTTCACAGAAGCAAATAAAAAGTAATACTGATTCAATTCTGCATAAGGAAAAGTATCATTTCATTTTGTACATTGACATGATTATGCAAGTAAAAGATATGGCGGGATGTGGTAAAAAGACCTAGACTTGGTTGAGCAAATAACAATTTGTTTTTCACATCACATCATGTAGGAAGTTTGCTGAGACCTTGGTGACCAGCAGCTGTAAGAAAAATAATTGAGCAGTCACAGTTGTTAATTTTCTACTGTTTAAAATGGTGTCCAGGTGTTCAAAGAAATACTGATGTGAAAGTTGCATGCGCTGATAAAAGGTGGCAGACAACTTGTACAGATTTCTGGACATAAACCCTAAAATGCAGAAATACACAAAAAAAGCAGAGAAAAAAGGGAGTCTTTGGCTCTTTGCTTGATCCAGATGTTGCATGATGATTTGAAAAAGCAGTTTTACTGTAAATGCAATGTTTAGGAATGTTAAGTATGATCGTTGATACCAGTACATGATATCTCAGAGAGTTTAAGCTGATATGGAGATGAACATCTTCCTCAGATAACTTTTCTTCAAAAGAAAACAGAAAGGGCTAAATTTAACCCGAAAGGCTTACACGCTAGCAGTTGACCTCTCTTAACACAAAATATATATGGGTTAGTAACCAACCACAAAATGTGATGTGAATGTCACCGACTCTACTTGCGCATCCATGGGAGTTTAACAATCTTCTCTCCATCAGGCCACTCATAGCGCGTCTGGTATTCTGTAAAGCTAGGCTCATAGCGCGCCTTTCCTTGGGGCCGGCCATGAATCTGCATGTTGGGAACAGGGTTGATGAGGAAATCACTGGTGCAGGGGTTATTAGAGGGCGAGGAGTAGCGGAGCATGTACTCGGTGCGGCCAGGGAAGGTGGTGTTGATTCCGGCTTGCTCCTGCACTGACATGGTTCTTGGGCCTCGGGCCATGGTGGTCATCATCTCCTGACTCTTCTCTCCAGGACGGCTGGCTAGGGTGGCGTTCATGCCGTTCAGGAACCGCACGTTGTCCATGTGCTCACTGAAGTTGGGGCCGCCGCCGGATCTTGTGCCTGGCGCAACGAAGGTGGTGCTGCGAGGGTACAAGCTGTCGATGGTGCGATAACCTGCAAAACATTTGGATACGGCTAGTTCCTTTAATTGGAACATTACAGAGGAACACATATTTTTACGTTTCTTTTGGATGAGAGTGGAAAAAAGTACACCCACAAATCTGAAACAAGAATGACTTAACATTCTAAAACAAGATCCAAACACATAGAAGGTTAAACACAACATGCTTGTGTTTTTTCACAATAGTGTTCTTTTTAACCTTTTATGTGTTTGGATCTTGGATGAGAGTGTTTACATATGTTTGCACAAGCTGGTCTAACTAGAAACGTAATGATAAACCTGTAAATAACTAAAACCGACTTGTGTTTAAGTGAAGTATCAGATACAACCAGCTGAAACAACACAATTGTGCGTAAGCAACCCCACCTTGTGCCACCCACCATGTACCTCTGTGAAGAAGCAGAACAGAACACACAGCACATTTTCCAGGACTGCAGGGATCACCTGTTGCCCACCCCCTTAGTAAAAAATTAAATGGTACATTTCTACAGCACCTCGCCTATGGCCCTAGGTGCTTTGCAATAAATAAATAAATCCATAATTATGGGCATGATATACACATGCATAATACAAAACACATATACTCATTTTTATGCACACATGCATGTGGGAGGGTGGTGGGCTAACCTCTGTTGATGGTCATTGGTGGTCTGGTGTTGCTGAAGCGAACTTCCTTGCCCAGTGAGCCAAAGTTATCAGGCTCCACACTACCCCACCTGGACTTTTCCAACTGGGGACGTCTCTGGTCTTCTCTGCTTGGGAAACCTAAAGCTTAAACAAATAAAGCCGAATTCTATGAGCTGTGAAGCACTAATCTTGAATATATAGATAGCGGCTGTGATGCTCACAATGAAGCTGAACGAGCATCATGTTGCACGTCTCGACTATAGATCTAAATAAGTGCACCCGCGCGCGCACACACACACACACACATGGCGTTCAGAGAGTTTAGCTCTGAATCTAAAATCATTCCACTATGATGACTGGTATCATGCATTAAACCATCAAATGGTGGCAACAAAACACTCCCTTGCGATAGGTGAATATTCCTTTTGCTTTACTGCTCGGCAACCTTGGCGACTGCGGCCCCATGGCTTACAACATGACAACGTTATCCCAACTAAAAACCAGCTATTTTCTTCTTTCAAGTAGTCGGCCAGAGACAAGCTGAACCTCTCATCCAGGTGATCAGGAGTTGGATGTCCATGGCTTTTAGCCTGCAGGTACAGGGTCTCAAGATCCTCAACACATCAGCTCTTCCAAGACACAAGCCATTTGTGAAAGCTGCTTTGCCCACTTCTCTATCTGCTTGGTCATCAGATTTAATGAACCCAACAATGTTCTTTTAACAGTAGTTCTTCCATTAATGACCATCGGTCAAGAATGTGACCATTATTGTGAATACATTTTTCATGCATGCTGGATTAATTTAGTGTTTCCATAATCCATCAAACTCTGATATGGGCAACATGATCTTGTTGCATGCATATATACACACTGGGGATCTTGGTTAATAGTCTAATCTGAAGCCTTTTTTACAAAGTCTGCACAGAATTTTGACTCCAGAGAAATCTTGGGTGGGCACAAAGCCCAGAACGTAATAGCCACCCATCCATGTGGTGACAACACTCAGTCATGCTCAACTGAACCATGGCTTTCAAGAGCAAGTAGCTTACTCTATGCTACTAACTCTCCCTAGCTGTGGTCACCAACAAATGGACATGCAAATACCAAACTGGACTTATGAGTTGGCTGTGGACTCACAACAGATGATATGTCTGCAGCATCTTCACCATTGAAAAGGGTGGACAATTAAGGAGGTCCCCTGTACTTAAGCACTAAATTGCAACAAAGAAAAGCTGCAAAACTTACTCGTGTGAGATCGAGACACTGGGTTCATGAAGCCAGTTGTACGTTCCTTATCCATCCAGGCTGTTTCCATTTTGAATGGTTCGCGGGAGCCACGTGTCAGGTTGTGTCGGTAGCCAGTGTAGCGATCTGTCACGCCTACGTGGTCACCAAATTGTTTGATGCGGTCTGTGGCTCCATATGTGTAGGGTGCCAAATCCTAAGGAAAAGTCTTGAAGTTAGAAAAACATGCTTGAACTGGGTGTATTTTTCCTGCGGAACATCTGTCCCAAAACTGTCAGAAACAAAGCTAGCAAACACTACGCTACACAGCACCAAACAGTGGCTGAGCACCACAGACCTGGCACTCCTGCAATACTTCACAGAAATCAGTAACACCCCACTTGTTATTAAAATATTAAAACAATGAATCTATTCATAGTCTGCCATTAATGAAATCCTGCTTACATCTGGAAACAGAAACAAAAATGTGGTCAATCTTCATATCAATGGTATTCCAAACAAATTATTCTTAATGATTTGCCAGTTTGGTGACAAGCATTGCATGAAGGAGATTGTTACACTGTTGAATTTATCTTTATTTTCTTATGACTTTCACACATGGCTAATTGCAATGTTTCGTCTATTTGTTAATGCTCTGTATGAATGGAGTGTCACACCAAAATTCCTGTGTATATTTAAATGTCACTGGCAAGTAAATACCATTGTATTGAACAAATATCCATCTTCATTCCTTTTTTTCCCTTTTTTTCTTGGAACAGACAGGCACTCTCTACTGATACCCACCATCCTTCAAAGCCACTGCAGAAGGCTGCAAGTGGTGGACTTGGAACCACCACCCCCTCCCACCCCCGTCCCCATCTATCTGATGTATTCAACCAGCTTCTGGCACACCAATCATATACACAATGGGACTGTCACTCTTGTCCAGCCCAGACATAACGCACTGTGGTGTATTCCCCTACCTACAGAGGTCTCCATACCATTGTAAACAAGAAGAAGATCTAGAAAAAGAAGAAACAGGTTGCTTGTGATGTGAGCTCTTGGTTATGAGTCAAGTACCATCTGCATTAACAAGAGCCCAGGAAAGATCAAGAGCAGGGAGGTGGAGCTGGGCTCTCATAGCTGGATGGTTTGTCTTGCTGCTGAGTTGTTCCTCAACAGTTGCTTCTCAGACACCGTCTTTGTGACTTTGTTCCGCACAGCCATTGAAAGAGCAAGTTGCAGAGTAAACAAGTTGCTTCACACTGGCCAGGTCCCCACCTCCTTAACATTGTTGTTATGGTGGTGGCTGATGCTCTCTCTGGTCTTTACAGGTCGGAGTGCTGGGACAAGCTACTCGTAGGTACACAATCCCCCCTGTCCCCCATCCCTAATAAGCCATATGTGGCTTCTGTGGACAAAGCACCATGAAAAGGAAGGGGAAAAAAGGCCCATCTTTTTAGTAAACATGATGGTTAATGTCCACAGAAACCACAAGGCTTATTAGGGATGGGGGGGAAGGGCGTATGGCAGTGGGAGAAGAGGGATATTATATACCTATCGCTATACTATCACCACCAGAATGACTACTGCATTAAGATGGGCAGCAATGAGAGCCATTTCAACATTTCATTAATTGTGAGGGACAAAGTCACAAGGCCATGTCCACAAACCACAACCTTTTTGAAGAGACAGGAGAGCTGAAGCAGAATCAAACCGAGGTCCTTCTGCTTACCAGCCTTATCACTAGACCAAACCAGCTCACATCTTTTTACCTCCTGGATCTGCTTAAGAGTGGTCATGGCCCACTGGTGTAGCTCCCTTGCTTCGTTCTCCTGCTTCTGGCCCATTGGCACAGCGCCGAGCTGGCTCTTGTAGTCGAAGAGGCGAGCTGCCGTTTTGTCCAGCGTACTTGTTGCTTCTGTAATGCACAAAAACAGAAGAAGCCCCTTTGGTTTTACTCTGAATTTAGAAACTGAATGGAAAAAAAATGGTTTTACTTGAAATTTAGAAACCCAAAAACAGAAGAAGCCCCTCTGGTTTTACTTTGAATTTAGAAACTGAATGACAGAAGAAGCTCCTTTGGTTTTACCTTTGAATTTAAAAGAGTTTCATGAATGACGATTAACGGGATACTGCACTGTACAAAGCAGTTTTAAGTGTCCTAGCTTGTCTGTTGCATGTTTCAACCTCTTTGATGTTCAAACAGCATGGGATGAGCATGCTTGCATTGAGGAGAAACACCAAAGAGGTGATGGTAAGCTTTAAGCCACGTGTAACATGATGGAGCTTTGCTCATCCAGTGTCACTAATTATTACTCACAAAACTAATGTCAATAAAAACAATTATAAAAAAGACCCCCCCCCCCCAAAGGCATCTTTAGAGCTAAATTCTTGATTAAATAAATTTCTGCTTTGATCTCTCCAAGCTGTTGGGCAAAATATTATTTGAGAAAGTGGGGTTTTTTAACATGTGGTGACTGATAACACAAAGAAAGGAGTTCTTAGGAAGGTGAATTTCATCACAGAGGAAACTTATTTTTGGTCAATAATCAATAACAATATTCACCATGTAAAAGAGATCCATCACTTTACAGGTATATCAGAATAAAAGATACATATAAAGCAAAGATAGAGCACTTGCTTTTTAACTTTTGGTCTGGATCTGGACACAGTCAGTATACTTTAATCATTACTCACTGGGCAATTTAATTGATACCATAAAAGCCTAAATCACCAATGACCCAATGGGTTAATATGAATTAAAATGTAACACTGTTACTTAGTCCCCTAAAGTGTCATCAGTGAAAGATCCTGTGTACTGTACTCACGTCAATATCATTTTATTAGGCTTGAAGCTGTGTTGACATTAGATAAGGTGGTTCATCAACGTCATCATCCGTTCAGCATTTCAAGGCCTTAGTAGTGGCCACACAACACCAGTACACCAGTGTAGGCCACCAACGCACAATCACTACGTCACTGCACTGAGCCAGACTACTGGATGAAGCCGTGTACATTTGAAGACCAAGATCATCTATCAGACAGGGTGGCTCGTCAAGTATAATATTACATATACATGCAGTACCATCATGCCTTTTGAACTCTCTCTCTCTCTGACTGACTGACTGACCAAACACACACACACAAAACGCATGCATGCACGCACAACAACAAACTAACCTGCCAGAACGGATCCCGTTTTACGGGGGTCAAAAGATCCCTGCCACTCATTCGAAGACAGCAGCGTTCCATCCAGATTCAAGTGTTCCAAGCCGTTTCTGATGGCGGTCAGTTCACGGGCGATCTCCTCTGTGCAGTAATAGTTTCCACTCTGCAGGATATCCTCGATATCTGCTTCGACTGTTCTGACAGTGCTCCGGAGTGCATTGGTCGCGCGTGTGATCTCCATCTTTCAAGGTTTTCACCAGTTGGACGACTGCACCTCTGTCCAACGATCTGACTAAGGGCTTTCCCCTGCTGCGTGCTGAGATAAGAAACGCCGGGGTTGGTTAGGTATCGCGCAGAACCCCCTTTTGTTTCCCCCTCACACTGCTGCTGGTGCTTCCTTAGTGATGGCCGTGAGACCCGCGTTAGCAACCGTTGACACCTGTGTCTCACAGCGCATAAGAGTGTTGACAAGGGAGCTAACCCGATCGAAAAAACACAGACGGTTAAAAATAACGCTATTTTGATTAGACAAAGCAAAACATGTTCAGATGTTCTGTGCAAAGCCATTTCGCAAACAACAAAAAGTCAAATAATACACTAACAAACGATGGTATAGATGCAATGTGATTACTTGTCTAGAGAATTTAGACGTAGTAAAATGAACTAGGGGAGCTAACCGTGAGCTGCTCCAAAGCTTGTGGAACTAGCCGGCCACTGTCATATAATTATTCGGTGGTCAACGCCCAGTCAACCATGACGGTTGGGGCGGTGAAACACGTTCTCGCCGGCCACTTAGTGAAATTTATTATTACGAGAGGCACGGCGGCAAGCCGGTCATTGAATCCACTACTCAGCCAGTTTGGGCAAAACTGACTAGTCCGAGTCCGAGTCAGTTCCACCACCACCCCGCCAGCGCCGCACCAAGTGAAAGTAAACATGGTGCTTAACGTCCACAGAAACCGTACGGCTTATTAGGGACGGGGAGAAGGGGGGGGGGGAGGGGGTATGGAGGTGGGGGGAGAGGGAGATTATATGACCTATCGCTACACTGTCAGTCACCCACCAGAATGACTTCTGCCGCATTAAGATGGGCAGATGAGAGCCATTTTAATGTTTCAGTAGGAAGTGATGGACAAAGTCACAAGACAGTGTCCACAAACCACAACCTTTTTGAAGAGAAAGGAGAGCCGAAGCCGGCGGTATCGAACCGAGGTCCTTCCGCTTACCAGCCTAACGCCTTACCGCTAGGCCAAAGCGGCTCACGCACCAACTGCGGAGTGTCAACAGCTTGGCCTCATCACGGGCCGTCCCCCAGAACGCAGTACAGAGGCGGTTCCTTTTTACCCCGCACAATCAGGGACTGGAACTCTCTCTCCAAGGATGCAGTAGCCGAGGCGACGACTGTTGACACTTTTGTGTCACACGCGCCTCCCACTGCCGGACCAGCCTAGTTTTTGTGTGTGTCAGTTGTTGTTGTCTCACAGTTGTTGTTTTGTCAGTTTGTTTTAGAAGGAACTTGAGACAGTGCAACAAGTTAAGGACTTGTGACCAGAGCTGAAATGTGGAGATACTGATTTTTTTTAAATTGATTTGTTGTTGTTGTTATTGCGAACACCCCCTAAAGTGCCGGAATAATCAACATGATTGTGGGCATCTAAGGAAAGACTGACTTGTGAAAGAAGACTGACTGAGTGGGCTCGGCTCCGACTCACGGGACTGAAAAACCGCACTGCCAAGTCACCGCGCGCGTTTGTGCACGTGTGTTAGTGTGTGTGCGTGTGTGTGTGTCAGTGTCAGTGTGTGTGTGTGTGTGAGTGTGTATGTGTGTGTGTGTGTGTGTGTGCGTGTTTGTGTGAGCCTCGGCGGTGCCAGTGTGTGTGTGTGTGGGGGGGGGGGGGGGGGTGCGCGCACGCGGCACACACACACACACACACCACTTTGCCATTTGTCACAGTATTTCACTGAGTTGTCTTTGACCACAGTCAGTCTGCTCAGCAGTGGCCGGCAGGCTAAGTCAGTGTTGGCCAACTACTACTACTGCTACTGCATCACGCTCCAAGCCTTGCTTTAGGGCACCCTTTCTGCCGGGAGTAAGGATGTCGTAAATTTAAACCGGTTCCTTGAGTTCAGTCAGATTGCTACTGCAGCTGCCACTCCGGAACGGTTAATTGTTTCAACAGTTTTAGTTTGCTGTGTGTGGTGAGAATTAGCTTACAAGTCATGCAGAACAGGTGGACTCACTGAAAAGGGCAGCAAGTCTACAGGCCGAAAATACTGGGCCGATTCAGTCTTTTTAGATGTGATGATTTTGACTCGATCAGAATGCCTAAAAAAAGCTATTGAATACAAAGAATATTCCATCCTTCTCGATCCAGAGAACGCCTCAACTCCACCACTCCCACCGACTGACAGAGCCAGCCACTCGCTGAAACTGGTTCCGACAATGCCTTAATCCCTACAAACGGAAGTAGGTCAACTTCAGCACCCCCCCCCCCCCCCAACCCCCCCTGATTATTTCAGTTTGGAATGCAGTCTCCGTTGGCATCTGTCTTTGAAGTCAGTTTCCACTCGGGGGCTTAGGCCGGAGCCTGCATCGTTTTCATTGGTTTCATTGTAACTAATCATGAACTCAAGGCTCGGCCAGTGATGGCCGGCTTTAGAAAGGGCAAGGCTGGCCAGAGGTCATCCTCGGGGACTGTCGTCTTTGTAGCGGGTTGGCATATATATATATATATATATATATATATATATATATATATATATATATATATATATATATAAGTGTGTGTGTGTCAGTGTGTGGGTGTGGGTGGGTGGGTGTCAGTGGGTGTTATTTGAAGAAGGAAAAAATAACAGACTTGCCGCCAAAGCGCTTAAAGTGAATGAACTTTGTTGTTGTTTGTCCACACACACCTCACAGTATCCATCCATGCACCTCTAACCCCTCTGGAGCTGCTGGCCAGGACTTAGTTTTGTTGTTATTGTTTGTCCACCCCCCCCACCTCCCCCCACCCCTCCCATTCCGGTACCCATGTAGTTACTGATGCACTTATAATCCATCTGAAGGTGCTGGCCAGGACTTAGTCTTGTTGTAGCTGTTGTTGTTTGTCCACACACCTCACAGTACCCAGTAATGCACCTCTAATCGATCTGAAGATGCTGGCCAGGACTTCATTGGTGTTGTTGTTCGTCCACACACCTCACAGTACCCTGTAATGCACCTCTTTCCCAGACGTTGCCTTTGAAACAGTTCCAGTGTTCGTCTGATTGACGATGACCCTCTCTCGCTCTCTCAAGCCGGAAGAACCTGACAATACCAGTTACGCACCCAGCGTTGCCTTTGAAACAGTTCCAGTGTTCGTCTGATTGACGATGACCCTCTCTCGCTCTCTCAAGGAAGTACCTGACAATACCAGTTACGCACCCAGCGTTGCCTTTGAAACAGTTCCAGTGTTCGTCTGATTGACGATGACTCTCTCTCGCTCTCTCAAGCCGGAAGAACCTGACAATACCAGTTACGCACCCAGCGTTGCCTTTGAAACAGTTCCAGTGTTCGTCTGATTGACGATGACCCTCTCTCGCTCTCTCAAGGAAGTACCTGACAATACCAGTTACGCACCCAGCGTTGCCTTTGAAACAGTTCCAGTGTTCGTCTGATTGACGATGACTCTCTCTCGCTCTCTCAAGCCGAAGACCTGACAATACCAGTTACGCACCCAGCGTTGCCTTTGAAACAGTTCCAGTGTTCGTCTGATTGACGATGACCCTCTCTCGCTCTCTCAAGGAAGTACCTGACAATACCAGTTACGCACCCAGCGTTGCCTTTGAAACAGTTCCAGTGTTCGTCTGATTGACGATGACCCTCTCTCGCTCTCTCAAGGAAGTACCTGACAATACCAGTTACGCACCCAGCGTTGCCTTTGAAACAGTTCCAGTGTTCGTCTGATTGACGATGACCCTCTCTCGCTCTCTCAAGGAAGTACCTGACAATACCCAGTTACGCACCCAGACGTTGCCTTTGAAACAGTTCCAGTGTTCGTCTGATCAATGACGGCCCTATCTCGTCCTTTCAGGGAAGAATTTCACAGTACCCAGTTATGCACTTAAATCCAGTCCAGCTGGAGCTGCTGGCCAGGACTCGTTTTGTTCTTTGTTTTTTCGGAATCCATCCACACCTCACAGTACCCGGTAATGCACCCGTGATATCCCTCTGGAGCTGCTGGATAGGACTTGTTTCAGAGTTGTTGTTGCTGTTGTTGTTGCCATCCACTACACACACCTCACAGTACCCAGACACCCAAATGTCTCCGTGTGGAGTTGCTGTCAGTCCCATTCGAGTAAACTAAGACTCCCCCACCCCTACCCCATCCGTCTACCCCCTTCCCACCTAACACATTTATCAGTAGCCCGTATGCACAGTTAAGTAACACTATGGTGCATTTGGCGGACGGACTGGCTATGATGCCAAAGAGAGCCTTGCTGTCACACTCCGAGCATCGCTTTCCGGCACCTTCCTTGAAGGAAGGATGTCGTAAACCAGTGCTTGGAGTTTGCCTTGCTGTGTCACCATGACCCGCCACGCCGAAGCTCGGCCCGTTTCATCCACATCACTGGTGGCCGTTGACATTTTGTGTGATCTATGTCGTCGCCGAACCTGCAGAACGGAGATAAAGCGGAAGGGGGTTCAACACCACTCTTCTCCATTAAATTTGCGGCTAGTCTTTCTAGTTTTCTGTTGTTGCTTATGTTTGCTTTTTTATTTTTTTAATTTTTTTAATTTTTATTAAGTAGAACATTAACCTTTCTTACCCCGTTCATTCATGTTTGCTTCTGGGTTATTCCGGGGAGGCGATTAAGTTCATGCATTTCCAGAGTTCCGCCGGCGATTTTTTGTTTTTTGTTATCGTCGACCATACAAAAATAAATAATAAAATGAATAAATCAGTCTTGGCTCTTTCAATCTTTGCACTGATGATGATCCCGTTGACTCGGCTGCACGTCTTTATTCCCTTTTCGATAACCTCCATCGACTGAATTTGAAGGTCTATCACAACGGCAGCAGACACTTAGTTTTTTGTTGCTAGTGTTGCTTCTCCCCCCCCCCCCCCCCCCCCCCCCACCCCCGCCTAATTATCTCTCTTCGGTGTCCAATAGAAGTTCAATTCCTCTTTCCGCTTTACGTAGGCTATTTCATGGTAAAATTTAGTCATCCCAGCCGGCTTACTCAATAGGCCTATAACTGACTTTAATTTTGCCAGAGAGTGAATCAGACTGAAAATGCCCGACCTGTAGGTCAGTTATAATATAACGTAATAATTGTGAACGTCGTGTCAGTTTCCACACAGGCTGTCGGGTCACTACGAATCAGTACCGGCGGCGGCCAAACTCCAGGTCGAGACGCCGGCAGGTAAGTAAGTAAACATGGTGCTAAACGTCCACACAGACCATAAGGCTTATTAGGGACGGGCAGACTGCAGGAGAGAAAAGGAGTCCTATGTACGACATTTGTATTTCTGCGTTCACACACACGCACGAACACACCACTGTTGATACTTACAACGTTTGTGAAAAAGTACGCCACGAAAGGAGGCCGGGGTTGTCTCAGTGATGTCCTCCCCCCCCCCCCCCCCCCACACACCTCACATTTGTGGAATCTTAGGAACACCCCCTGGAATCTCAGGACTGTCATTTGGTTTCCTTTTTCTATCCGCTGTTTCTCTCTCTCTCTCTCTGTCTCAGTCTCTTTCTCCTTTGCCTGGTCCTCTTGCTCTTTATGTCTCGTCATTTTCCTGCTAGTGGTCCATTCTCTTGACTTTTTTTTTCTCCCGAGAAAATTCTCGAACATTTTTCGTGAAGAGCTGGGCGTTTTTGTATAGCTCTTGTTGGCCGGCTGGAAAATGATAGCTGATGGGTGGTATGTGCAGCTTGCTGCCTTATGGCACTGGTATTTGCCATTGTGCATTTACATAACGAGTTAAAAAAAAAAAAATGTTTTTGTCCATTCCTTTCTTTATACTTTTCTTTAATGTGATATCGATAAATTAGACGGAGTGGTCGACGATACCAGCATGTCCTAGCCTTTTGTGCTCTTTTAAAGGGAGTAACATTGAAACGACTAAGTCTTCAAATATTTGTGTATTTTGTTTCATGTTTGTGTAAGGGTTGGTTTTGTAGACTGGCTTGAGAAAAGGTTTATATATGAGAAGAGTTTTGAAGAGCTTATGACAGAAACTGCCGGGATCGTCCAAAGGTGACCCTGGCCTTATGTGCTCTTTTAACACGGGTAATATTGAAGGGACTAAGTCTTTACAAATTTGTGTATGATTTGTTGTTGTTTGAAGGGTTGGTTTTGTAGACTGGCTTGAGAAAAGGTTTGCATATGAGAAGAGTTTTGAAATTTTAAAGAGCTTATGACAGATCGATTGTCCTGAGATGACCGTTTGAGGATGACAGGATTTTAAAATCCAGTGTCTAACTAACTGTGAAAAATACATTTTATGTGACCGTCAGTTAATTGGGCATGATCTTGTCCAGTATTTTAAATTTTAGTTTTAATAGGCTATGTGACAGTCTGCTATTTGCCGGGATATCTTTTTCGATGTGTCAGATTATTGGTTACTTTTTTCTTTTCTTTTAATTACTATTCATTTTTTGTGCGCTTTGTGCATTGTGAGTGGAAACAGAAGGCAATGCTATTAATGTTTATTACGTGTTTGTGTGGAGTGTTGTATAACAATATTTCTTCTTCTTTAGCTAAAGCTCAGTACTGTAGAACTGATAGGCTGGGACAGAGCGGCGGACGGTTCTACCGGGCCATCTGGTAAGCGGTGAGTGTTAGATAAGAGGCTGTAGAGAGACTGATGTTGCGGGTTAGCCACCAGCATCACCGGGCTGCCGGGACTGATGGGACAACTCTTCAAAGGAAATAGCCTCCTCAGATTTGGCGAGAGAAAAAAGAAAAAATATTTTTTGTATAATTTGTTATTATTATAGTCATTATTATTTATTTTTTATTTATGTTTTTTGCATTACTTTTTCATCGGGCAGCTAATTTTTACCGAAACATTACTAATCATTATCAGTGAGTTAAAATAAAAAAATACTGACTGGGGTGAGACGGCAGTAGACCACCTTTTGTTGTGCACTCACTTTTTTGTTGTTGCCGGAAATGATTAATTATTCTTATTTTTAGAACGCCGCAAATGATGCGTCATCAAAAGCGATCAACTGACAACAAATAAAAGCAACCGGTGACAAAAAATGATTGCAACTGATCCGCACTATGCATTTCTTCCCTGACCCGTACATCGAAAACTGAGAACTTCTCCTGGGCGGTGTTCTATCCGTGTGACTGACGCAGAATCATGATGACTGAAGCGCCGGAGAACGGAGCAAACAACGCGGTAGGCCTAATGAGCCCCTCGGTGAAGCAAGTGTTAGTGATGTTCAAAGAAGTCCCCATATAAAATCGATATGAAAATCAACACGTTCAGTCGCAAAACTTTTTGTCAGTGCGGATCAAAATTTTCAGTTATTTTTTAAAAACCTGCTCAGTCCAGTCACGGTACACGACTCAGTACGCCGGTTTACCCTGCGAAAGAGTCGAGTCGAGTTCCTTTGGTGTCGGACCCTTTCTCATCAGGTTATTTTTGTTTTGCCAGATGATGAGGAAGTGATGCTTAATGTCCTCAGATGTCAGTCATTGACACATTAGGGACAGGCTGTGACCAGTGCCGAAGCATGGTTCAGTATAGCTTTACGTTCATGGAAACCAGAAAGCTCGTTAGGACGGGGACAGCCCAGGACGGCCACCTCGACTCTCACACAGCTCCTGAACTATGATGTGTTTTGCCAGTAAGCTTAATGACTGAATAATATAGCGACAGTGTACGGTATGTGTAGCCGCCGCACGGCACGCATCAGTGTCGTGATGAATTGTCAAGTTAGTTAAATCAGTTGTAGGCCTGTTGGTGGCCGGGCTTACCAGTATACGGACCACCCGGAGCGGCCGGATGACTGACACCGGATTGTTACTAACTAGTTAGAGCTTAGCGTGGTTGTATTAGGAACTGCCGGAACAGACAAAAAGACTGGGGTCGGTTGTGACCGGTCATAGCGTGCTGACATTATTGTCAGTATGGCCAAAGTCGTAACCGCCTGATATGTAACTTAAGCCTGAGTTAGTGTCATGTGACTGACAATACCCGGGCTTTCCCAGAGTCAGTTCATTGGGCCGGAAAACGATAGAGTTCACTGAGGTTTCTCACTGGTTTAGTGTGTACCGACAGTCACTAGTGACTAAATGGTAAGTCAGTGAACAACAGCAAAATGTCATACGGGATTATCTTACAGTAAGTTTTACTGTTGTTGCTAAACATCTGCCTGATTTATTAGTTTTGTATGCCTTTCAAAAGACAACCGGTTTGACGTACTAAAGTTCGTCACATTCATGCTAGTTTACACACTGATAACTGAGGACTGCCCGGCGAGGGGAGTCAGGTCTACAGACTTCGTACGGTTCCGTCAAGCACGTTTGACACACGACCCATCACATGCAGGTTTTACATCAGACTTTTCGTGCAGGGAAGTTTTACATTGACTATGCCTTTTATCAGATAATCAGAGGCCAATTTTGACTCACGGGTGGTTGTGTAACGCTGGCAGCTCATTTTTACGCGTCCGGTGGCAGCTTTGCAAGCAGACGACTTTTGGCCGCTACGCGAACTGAGTGACGTCACGCGCTGCGCGCGCTGCTATGATTTCCAGTAGATTTCTACTCCATATCCAGAAGAAGAAGCGTTGGCGAGCATCGCGAGGCAACGCTGCTGACAGTGAAAGCAGCGGAGTTTCCTCTCACGGTCTACTTTAGGCGGAAACAGGTTCGACCGCGTTAAGTGTGACTCCATTCCAAAAGGTGAGTTTCATCCAGCGCTATGCTTCAATCGGTGTTTTTCGGTGACGAAAACGAACGATGTTTGGAGGCTTGTCGAAAGCCTCGGGCTCCAAACTGCTCTCTTTTCAGTTATAGCCCCCGGTGTGTGCTGCAGAGTTCCCCTCCTTGCGGCACCCCCCCCCCCCCCCCCCTGTTCTTTTGCCAGCTGATTCCGATGCCGGGGTTCTGTCATGTGCGAAACAAGCGAGCATGTATCATGCGAACGTAAGCGCGGTGTACGACAACACATACTGCATGCACATGTGTATGTGTGCTGACTCGCTTGCCGCGCCTTTGATGCGAAAGCGGAGAACCTGTCTGGGAGTGTGAGGAAACGGTGATTGCTTGCGGAAGAATTTTGATTGGTTGTCAAACGTTGTTGGCAACAGCAGTTCTAAGAGGCAGAGGGGTGCGTGTGAAGCTGACAGAGCAGGAAAAATAAATCACCTCAAGTTCAACCACTTAACCTTTGTTTAAATTTGTTTTGTTTTTAAACATGTTTCACTTTGGCTAAGGGGGGGGGGGGGGGGGACTTGCTGATTTTAATAAGCAATGAGCCAATCTCCTGAACTGTTGTTTTAAATGATTTACACATGGATAGATGCAATATTATATCACATAGTTATCATGGAGGGATATAATGTTAATTGTTATAGATAAATTTACATTAAAAAATGTTATACCATTACCAAGTTTGCCAGTTTTGTGTGTTTTATTTAGACTCATTGGTTCTCTCTTTACCCCATTCCAGTTGTGATCTTCTCAGTGTTTTCATCCCCCCCCCCCTCTTCTTTTTGAATTTTATTAGTTTTAAACTAAGTTGACAAAGCAGAAAATGTATGATATGAAAACTATGCTGATGCTGTTACTAAGTGATGGAAACAACAGCCAACCTGTGTTATCTTTTCACCTGGAAACAAATGGTTACAGGAGAGGAAAGGGTGAGTGAATCCAACAGGAGAGAGAGAGTGACAGAGAGAGAGAGAGAACTCAAACTTGAAAACTTCAATACTTTTACTAAGGTGTAGTAGCGCGCGCACACACACACACACACACACACACACACAGAATGATGATGATGTTAGTTTATGAGATGTGAATTAAGATGGGAAGGCCAAGTCAAGTGATAAAAAGTCCTATTTCAAACCTTTCAAGTACGTTAAAACCTTGGGTTATGTTGGTTACACTTTACATAGCTCTACCTCTCTGCTCTTTCCCTTGCAGTGTTGCACACACACGCACACACGCACTGGCCAGTGCGTGCACACACACACACACACTTATTACACTTAGACACGCTTAAGTTTATTTCACTGATTTTACTACTGCCAGGGCACTGACATGTTGGTGCACATGAATGTGTTGCAGATTCATGGATGAAATTTGAGCTTCTAATGAGCGAATATATCACCTCTCAGATATGCTAGCACTCAGCAAAATTGTCTGCAAAATACTGTGGTGCCAAGCATTCAAGTATTGCATCATTCAGGTGAAGGAAAAGCCAGAGAAAAGAAGAGTTTCTTTCATTTGTCAAAATCACAAAATCCATGTGGATGATCGTAAAGCATTTCATTGTCTCTGTCACTTGGATCAATGAAACTGAAAGCAGTCATGCCACAGACCAGTGATTGCACTAGACAGTTTTCATCTATAAGGTGGCAAAAGTGGTTCATGGAAACCAGTCAGATAATCACTAACTGGTCGGATACATGATGTCCATACTACCACAAGAGATATAATATACTAGCAAACAGCAAGCTCCTTCCCCACCTAACACACACACACACACACACACACACACACACACACACACACACCTCTCTCTCTCTCTCTCTCTTTTCTCTTTCACACTGCATATTTGTGACCCCTGTCATGAGTAATAGCGTAGATATCCTTGTAAGATTTTGTCTTTCTGTGTCATAATGAGACAAGTGCATGAAGAGTTTTGAGGAAGCGTTTGGTAAGTCTTGCGCGCTTTGTATAGCAGCAGTGCAGTTGTAGCCTAAGTTGTTGTATTTCTTTTTTTTCTTTTCTTTTTATTAATTAGTGAAGGTTAGACTTTACCCTTGCCAATGCGGACCAGGAACGCGGTACAGATAAAGTTTCTGTACTCTGCAAGTTGTTACTGCCATACTGGCTTGTTGCAAGATTGTTGCCCCCCCCCCCCCCCCCACCCCATTTCATAGAGTTTCTCTTAGTTGTAGTCAGTTAACTTATAGAAGCTTCATCTTTATTGCTGCTATCACCTCCCCATTGTTGGTGAAGTTGAGTTTTTCCTGTGAATGGCCCTGATGCTTAAATTCTTCACTCTACCAGGTTCCTAGCAACCATAAGCACGATGACTGCTGATTAATTTCTCTGGGATTTATGATAGCTGCTCGAAAAGGCAAGACCAGATGGCTTCTAAGATAAAACCACCTGAAGTAGGCCAGGTCAGACAAGCTCTTATGGGTATTGCCTCCCTGCTTGTTACACCTCCTGTGGAATAAGTTACGGGTCAGGGTAGTTCCTGTATTAACCTCAATTAAGTATTCCGAGTTTTATGAGTATGAGTCTGTGAACACTTAAGGAGAACAAAAGAGTTTGTGTGTATCATTCAGATAGTGGTACTGTAAGAAAGGAGAAAATTTAACATAAACTGGACTGTGTGTGTTAGAAATGGTAATCCACACACTGTGAATATGATTGACGGTATAACTGTTAATTCACAGATGTGTTGCACTCGTTGTTTCATGAGTTGTGATGTTGTAGAAGAAACTTTTGGATAAGTGTAGATGGCATGAAGAGTCCCCCCACCCTCCCACTGCATGTTTATACACCCCTGTTCCCCCCCCCCCCCCAGTGTGTGCACGCACATGCACACACACATGCGTGTGCAAGTGCACACACACACACACACACACACACACACACACAGCAAAAAAAGAAAGAATAGAGGAAGGAGGTTCACATTAGACCCCCCCCCCCCCCCCCCCCCCCCCCCCCCCCTCCCCTCCCCATCCAGCTTTCATTGTTCTCTTTAGTTTAGCGTTGCTTTTGACACTATTTCTTATAATGTACAGATGGCTGTAACTTTGTATTCACCGTTTTGAATAACCTGAACATGTGCCACTGCTGTGGAAGCAAATTGACGATGAGGAAGTAAGCAGCATAAAACTGAAAGTAAGTAAGGAAGCAGAGTAATTGGATTTTAATGGCCTGTCAGCATCCACACAGACTCATCTCCAGGAAAGAAAAGAGAAGAGATGGAAGAGACTTAAAAAACACACGAAAAGCCAGGGGAAGATCTTAAGATGAGAGTGAGGAGGCTGAGATCAGTGCAGGGGGGTGATTGGCAGAAGCACCAGCCTATGTGAGAGCCTCATTCTATCCTTGCCAATCAATACTTCTTTTGGCCCCTCCCCACCCCCCTCCCCAGTTTGAAATAATGTCTTCCTTGTTTGTTTGGAAAACGGTGGTGAACATAGAAACGGTATTTTCTGGGTTCTGGAAGGAGCAGATTCAGAAACCACGAAGGAATTTTTTAAAAGATAATTTTTGTAGATTTTGGAACTATAGCAACACTGATCACAGCAATACATGCAGCACAGATGTGACTTCTTCCTTGTTTAGAAAACAGTGGGGTAACACAGAAATCAAGTGCTTAAGTGAATTTTTATAAAAGAAAAGAAAATTTGTAGGTTTGATTTAAAAAAAAAACAAAAACCGCAGAGACACAAACACCCTTACAGCGTAGAGAAAATTGTGAACCTTGGTGTCGAAACCCAAGTTAATTTCAAGACCACATTTCACTTTCTCTTTTTTCCCCAATGACCCTGACCTATATATTTGTTAGTGCTCCCCATGTGATCCATTTAGCTCTTCTGGTGGGTCTGTGTGACCTGCTAGATCTTTGTAGGTTAATAGCGACTGATCACAACACACAGCACTGTGTCACAGTTTGTATATTATTACACACCTGATTTAACAGTGATTGTCTAAAACTGATTGGTCTTGGAATGTTACACAACTTGAAAAAATAAGTTTATTAATGTTTCTCAGAAAAATACCAATTAAATTATAATTATTCTTCCAAGCAAAATGCCCTCTTTGGCCAGCTCCACCACAGAAATGGAAGTGCTGAAGCAATTTTTGATGATGTGGGTGTTAACACAGATATATGCACAGATATATGCATAATATATGTATATATAATTATGTAATATGCAGGAGGAAAAAAGCACACATGTGCTGTTAACACAGATATATGCACAGATATATGCATAATATATGTATATATATATAATTATGTAATATGCAGGAGGAAAAAAGCACAGATGTTCTGTGATTTTGATGTTGCAGTGTTGGACTAAAAAAAACTAGAAGGGGGAGGAAAAGGAAAAAGCAGTTTAGCTTCCGTGGAAATTTGTGTTTGCTGGCTTGAGAGTCTGAAATGCTGACCATTAGAACACGGAGCTACCTAAAAGAGAGGGCTACAGTTAAGTTTAAAATTTAAATCATCCTGCCTTTAAAAGTGACCCATTCACATCAGCAATCGTTCACATTACTGTGTTAATTAGCAAAAGAAGTGTTGCACATGAGTCATTATATATTATAAGTACAAAGGACCCTCATGTCCCAGGTAGTTTTCTCACCAAGTTTCGTCTTGATAGGTTCAGAAGAGTGCCAAATCGTTTATAGCATTGACAGGGACAGACAGACAGAGACTGTTCTTTATTTATGGGTTACAAGTCCATGGAGGGAGGCCAGGGGGGTGTCACATGTCTGGAATCTCAGGGCTGTGACATTTGATTCCCCTTTCCTGTCTCTGTCAGTTTTCTGCTTAGTCCTCTTGCTCTTCCTGTCTTGTCACTTTTTCCCCAGAAAATTCATTAACATTTTTCATTAAGAGATGGGGTTTTTTTTTGCATGGCTTTTATTGAGCAGCTAGATGATCACTGGTAGGTTGCGTGCACAGCTTGCTGCTATATGGCACTGGTGTTTGCCATTATGCAAAAAATTATATATATATATATAAAAAGAAAAGCTTTCCTGCCCATTCTTTTTTCCTTTTTGTTTCTTCTCCTTTTAATCTGGCATTGATAATGATACTCAGTGGTAAACTATACCAGCATGTCCTACTGCTAGCCTTATAATTTACATGCGTTTTTAAATGAGCGCAATTCAAAGGGACCAACTTTTGAAAAAGTTGTGTTTAATCTTTGTGTGTATGTGTATCATGCTATGTTTTGTTTCATATTTGTGTAGGGATTAACTTTGTGGATTTGACTTGAAAAAGGGTTTCCATGTATGCAAGATAATAGTTTTCAAATATACATTTGATTTATGACATGAAATTTGGATCATCCTGAGGTGACCCTGTGGGGGTTCATGGTTGACTGGATGTTAAAATCAGTTACTTACTAACTGGGTCTGAAGTTAAAAGTTTTTATTCTTAATGCATGTCTTCATCTTCAGTTGCCTGAATAGTTTGGTGTTAAAACAGAATACCAGCCACCAGGATGTAAATATGTATGTGTGTCAGATGACATATTTGTGTATGTTAGTATTGTTATGTTCAGTTTTTAGCTGGATTATGAAATATACACAGCTAGGGCTCACTTTAGAAAGGGCAATTTAAGACCCCACTGTTGTTATTATTGTATATAGTATGACTCAGAAACTGATTTTATTGATTGACGATACATGTATTGAGACAGGGACTAAGTCTAAGGGAGATGGAATGTGCTATTGGTGGGTGCATCGTTGCACATGGAGTTGGAATGTGTTGTCCATGGGTGCATGGTTGTGTGAGTAACTGGAGGATTCAGGCATTATCAGGGTGTGTTGTCCGGGAGGTCTGGGTATGTGATCCTGCCTGCCTGTATGGAAATTAGCCCATTGATTGCTTTCAGTGTGGACTGTTGGCCAGTGGTTGTTTGCATTGCTCAGTGACTGTGTGTGATTCACTAGGGAGGCATTCACACAGGGAGGGCTAACAGCAAAATGCATGCTGCTTTTACAACTTAGTGGGTCATTCAGGGGGGGGGGGGGGGGTGTTAAGGGCAAAATCATGCTCTTTTACAACTTAGTGGGTCATGTGGGGGGGGGGGGAGTGTCTTTCCCTTTCTTTTCTCTGCTGTGTTGTTTATCTGACTGTCTGGGTTTTGTGATTTTTAGGGTGTCATTACCCGCAAAGTTTCCCCATATTTGTCTGTCTGTCAGCAAAGTTTCTTGTTAAGAGAGTTAGTTGATATTTATAACACCAAACACGAGAGAGAGAGAGAGAGAGTTTTGATGCCATTGCTGCCATTTGTAACTTGATGACACCGTTTTTGTCTCCGACAATGTGACAGAAATGTTTGTGTGCCAGTATACGCTAATAGTGCAAACACTGTAGGAGAGTCTGCACTGAAAGTTGACTGGGAGAAAAAAATTTTGCTGCATGGGGAACTGAACCTGTCTGGCAGTAAAAAGCTTAGCTCACTGTTAGGAGGTGTACTTGGTGAAAAGCGTCATTACCTAGTAGTGGCAGTAAAAAGTTTAGCTCACAGCTAGGAGGTGTACTTGGTGAAAAGCGTCATTACCTAGTAGTGGCAGTAAAAAGCTTAGCTCACAGCTAGGAGGTGTACTTGGTGAAAAGCATCATTACCTAGTAGTGGCAGTAAAAAGCTTAGCTCACTCCTAGGAGGTGTACTTGGTGAAAAGCATCATTACCTAGTAGTGGCAGTAAAAAGCTTAGCTCACTGTTAGGAGGTGTACTTGGTGAAAAGCATCATTACCTAGTAGTGGCAGTATAAACTATAAAGCTTAGCTCACTGCTAGGAGGTGTACTTGGTGAAAAGCATCATTATCTAGTAGTGGCAGTAAAAAGCTTATCTCACAGCTAGGAGGTGTACTTGGTGAAAAGCATCATTACCTAGTAGTGGCAGTAAAAAGCTTAGCTCACTCCTAGGAGGTGTACTTGGTGAAAAGCATCATTACCTAGTAGTGGCAGTATAAAGCTTAGCTCACTGTTAGGAGGTGTACTTGGTGAAAAGCATCATTACCTAGTAGTGGCAGTATAAAGCTTAGCTCACTCCTAGGAGGTGTACTTGGTGAAAAGCATCATTACCTAGTAGTGGCAGTATAAAGCTTAGCTCACTGTTAGGAGGTGTACTTGGTGAAAAGCATCATTACCTAGTAGTGGCAGTATAAAGCTTAGCTCACTGCTATGAGGTGTACTTGGTGAAAAGCATCATTACCTAGTAGTAGTACCCAGAACATCCTTCTGCATAAGGACCAGTAATGCAGTTCAGTTCAGGATGGTATCTATGCGCTCGGAAAACCCCATCTGTGCTCCACCCTGTCTCTCAGTAGTTTCCCCAACGTTGCTTGCAGCAAAGCAATGCAGTCATGAAATCATAAACTCTCAACCCCCAGTTTGGCCTCTCATACCAATTGCAATATTTATATCTATAACTCGAGGAGTCCATGCTGAGCTTGAAGCCCTGCCTCTTTCCTCACAAGCTTTTGATCCGACCTCCCTGTGGTAGTCTGATGGCTGTTAAAGTGCACAATGCTTAGAGTCTGCTTCAGTGAGCCGGTTTGGCCTAGCGGTAAAGCGTTAGGCTAGTAAAGGAAGGGACCTCGGTTCGATACCGCTTCGGCTCTCCTTTCTCTTCAAAAAGGTTGTGGTTTGTGGACACTGTCTTGTGACTTTGTCCATTACTTCCTACTGAAACATTAAAATGGCTCTCATCGCTGCCCATCTTAATGCAGAAGTCATTCTGGTAGTGACAGTGTAGTGATAGGTATATAATCTCTCTCTTCCCCTGATATATAATCTCCCTCTTCCCCCACCTCCATACCCCCTTCTCCCCGTCCCTAATAAGCCGTACGGTTTCTGTGGACGTTAAGCACCATGATTACTTTGTCTGCTTCAGCATTTAAATGGATCTGATTCAGCAGTCCAATAATTGTAGTTTGCCTCATTTGATCACAGCTGATACATCAGATCTCTCAGCACCAGTGAACATGCACCATCACTTCTGTTGAAGGTTTCATTCAGAATCTACAAGTCTTTGACTCCATTGCTATGCTTAAGCTAATCTGAGGAAAAAACATGGCAGCCACTCTTCAGGGTGGGATAGTAATTGTGACATCTGATTGGCTGAAGTGCCTGGGTGATTGGCAGCTGGGTGACTGGGCATATGGTCATGGTGTGGTCTTCTTTGATTCAAGTGTGGTGAAGTTGATGCTTTTGGTCACACAGGGCCAGGTGGGGCTGTTACTGGCCCTTGTTGATGCTGATATCTGATAGGCAAACTGAACCCTCTGTTATGGCCATGTATGGTCTGCTTTGATTCCAGCGTAATGAAGGTGGCATTTCTGGTCACACTGGGCGTTGTGGGGCTGTTATTGGCCCTTGTTGGTGCTGATATCTGATAGGCAAACTGAACTCTCTGTTACAGCCATGTATGGTCTGCTTTGATTCCAGCGTAATGAAGGTGGCATTTCTGGTCACACTGGGCCTGGTGGGGCTGGCCTTGACCCTGGTTGATGCTGACAGACGGAATGCACGTAACCGGAGGGGGAGAGTCAAACTTCAGGATGGAGGCAAATCAAGTAAGTAACACAAAAAGTGTGGAAAAAAACACACACAAATGCATGAGCAAAGAAACCAGTTATCAGCAGTTTTATGACATGTATAAACACACACACACACACACACACACACACACACACACACACACACACACACACACACACACACACAGAGAGGTGATCTGTGATGAGACTATCATGGATTTCTTCTTCTTTTTCCCCAGTTTCATTGACCCTGATTCATTTTCAAGGTCACAGGAGATCAGTAAAGTTACAATTTTTCTGTTGACATTTTAGTCTGCCAAGTGTTTGCATTTGTTTGTTGCGCTGCTGTTTTCTTTGATCGAAAGTTGTTGAGTTTGTGCTCTTCTTGTTCAGTCTGTATGTTTTTGGCCTCCTCGACTGCTTCTTTTCTGTTCAGAGTGCAAGTACTTCAGTAAAGGCAAAAAGTCCACGTGCAACCCACAGACGCAGACCAAAAGCGTGACATTTTACCTAAAAAAAGGAGTCAACTGCCCTCCCACCCAGGTTTACCAAAAGCCCTGCAGCGAGGAAGACGATGCTGGCACTGATAACAGTGTTAAAGGTAGTCCCCTGTGAGGCTGATTTGTTTGTGGTCGTATGTTTGGTGTGCCAGTGTTTCAGTTGTGGGGTTCTTTAAATATGTCAGTGAGGCTGATGTGTTTGTGGTTGCATGTTTGGTGTGCCAGTGTTTCAGTTGTGTGGTTCTTTAAATATGTCAGTGAGGCTGATGTGTTTGTGGTTGTATGTTTGGTGTGCCAGTGTTTCAGTTGTGGGGTTCTTTAAATATGTCAGTGAGGCTGATTTGTTTGTGGTTGTATGTTTGGTGTGCCAGTGTTTCAATTGTGGGGTTCTTTAAATATGTCAGTGAGGCTGATTTGTTTGTGGTTGTATGTTTGATGTGCCAGTGTTTCAGTTGTGGGGTTCTTTAAGTATGTCAGTGAGGCTGATTTGTTTGTGGTTGTATGTTTGGTGTGCCAGTGTTTCAATTGTGGGTTCTTTAAATATGTCAATGAAGCTGATTTGTTTGTGGTTGTATGTTTGGTGTGCCAGTGGTTCAGTCGTGGGGTTCATATGGTTCTTTAAGTATGTGGGACAGTTTGGGGAGAACTGAGCTGACTTTCTCCAGGCCTAAAACGTTTGGGATAAATACAAGATTTATTTAACTTCAGACAACCTGTAGACCTGGTTAAAGAGAGATGGATGCAAAATTACTTTGCAGTGAATGCTTCAAGTTGCACTTTAGTTGTGTTTTTTGTTTGTTTTGTGTCAAGAAGCAAACATTTACAGTAGACTTAAAAGAAAAGCAAAAAAAAAAAAAAAGAAAAAAAGGACATGCCTTTGAATTTGAATCTTTAGATAACTTGGATAATGTATTCCAAATCATGATGCAACATATCGTTATCACATACTGTGAATACATTACATGTCATAATGTGTTAAGTGTTCTTGTGATGTTTTTTTAAATATTTTTTATTCTTCTCCATTGCTTGCATTATGCTAGACCCTTTAGACTAAAATCATTTTGCTGTGAATGGCAAAGCACACATTGCATACATGTCTTTGTTTTTCTGGCAGGAGTAAACATGAAAGAAGGAAAAAATGAGCAGGAAATTAGTTTACTGTGTCTCGACCAATCTTGCATAATAACCAGAAATGTGGCCGCAAAGCTAGTGAGTAATTGCCTAACAAGGCACAAAGTGGCAGTGAGGATGAGGAAATTGCCTCTTAACTGCTGCATGACATTATGTGTACCCAAGGGAGATTAATGGCTGACCTACAGGCATGTGGCTTGTCGGGGTTATGTTTTGACCGTCCTTCGCCTGTGTCATTGTGTCACCATGACCATACATTATGTATGTGGAATCGATAGGTTCTCTGCTGAACATTTGAGAACACACAGGTGATATTTTTTTTTCTCAGAAATCAGAAGCCCAACTTCAGTACACTTTATAGGATATTCTGCTCTTAATTTTTCCTTTTTCTTCTCAATATGGGAAGGGCATTTGGGGAAGCCCAGCCCACTGCCTTTAAACAACAGGAGTGTTAAGTGAATCTGTTCCTCAGAATGTAAACAACAGGTGCATTAAGTGAATCTCATCCTCAGGATATAAATAACAGGAGCGTTAAGTGAATCTGTTCCTCGGGACATAAATACCAGAGCATTAAATGAATCTGTTCTTCAGGATGTAAACAAAAGGTGCATTAAGTGAATCTGTTCCTCAGGATGTAAACAACAGGAGCATTATGTAAATCTGTTCCTCAGGATGTAAACAACAGGAGCATTAAGTGAAGCTGTTCCTCAGGATGTAAACAACAGGAGCATTAAGTGAAGCTGTTCCTCAGGATGTAAACAACAGAGTGTTAAGTGCATCTGTTCCTCAGGATGTAAACGTCAGGAGCATCAAGTGAATCTGTTTTTTCAGGATGTAAATGATGACCGAAAGGCATAGTATAGATCCGAGACTGCATCTAACAATTGCATTGTTCTGCCCACAATAAAAAATATAAAAATTAAAAATTAAAACCGGTGACACTAACCCTGAATCTGCCCCGCAGGCTGTAAATATGACCGCAGAATACAGTGGAGTGACTGTGGCCCCGGCGTCCTCTCCAAGAAGAAGGTGATGATGCTGAAGCCAGGACAGCCAGATTCCTGCCCGCCCACCCGCACAAAGACGGTGCCATGCAAAAGCCGCAGGAACAAAGCTGGCAGACTGGGAAAGAAGAAGAAGAAGGGCAAGGGGCGGGGAAAAGGTTGGTGAGGTGGTGTCACGTGACTGAACTCTGTGAAGTTGAGGGGCTTGGGGCCCTGTTAATCTGTACAGACATAGCATTCTGAGTGTGTTTTATGAAAGGGAAAAAAGCACACACAAAAAGCAAAGCAGTCATCTGCTTTTAGAGCTGTGGGTTCTGGCAAGCTGTTGGACTTTCATTCCGCCGAAATTTAGTGTTAGACTGATCTGTTGTGGGGGTTTTGGGGTGTTTTTTTGCTGTTATGTAAACAAATATCCAAGTTAATAATTGCAGGTAAAGGAGTCATTAGATGTAATGTACTAATAACATGCAGTTTTCATGCTATATGCAGTTTGACCATTTTTTTTGGGGGGGGGTCTTTTTTCCCTGAAGGTGTAGAATTTACAAGTAGGATGCGTTGTGTTTTGAGGGAAAGCTGTGAAATAAAGACGCATGTCTGAGAGCTATAGCAAATGTACAATTGTGCGCTCAATGAAATAGGCTGAGAACATTTGTACATATTATTTTGTACCCATCTAATTTTGGTCCTTGTGTTACTTGTGTGTGTGCGCTTGTGTCTGCGATTCAGCTTGCAAGTACCTCAAAGGGGCGTGGTCAGACTGTGACGCCACCACCAACACACGCACCAGACAGCTGACTCTGAAGAGGGGTGATGAGAGTGTGTGCCTCCCTCGAAAAACCATCACCAAAAAGTGCAAGAAACGTGAGTGAGCCATTGATGGTCCTCAGCGTATGGTACAGTGGTTGTGGCTGACTGTACGAGAGAATAGGGACTTTGGGGATGCGTAAGAATGGCGTGGGGATGGGGGATAGAATGTTTGAGTTGGATAAGTAAGAAGTTGTGTAAGGCAGTTGGAGCTTTGAATGTGCTACATATTTATAAGGCAGTTGTAACCAGATTCGCCTCCATCGCCCATGAACATGAAATACAGCTGCCTGAGTATCAAGGGATGCGTGACAGTGTAGGAAATCAATTGCAGACACGAGCCTCTCATGCTCTGGCGGAATCTCCCAAGTTAAACCACAGGAATGAAAGTGAAAGAACCCAGTCTACCAACATGTTTTGAGCTAAAGTGCTTGGCATCGCATGGAAGTGGGAGCAGGTTAGGGGGCAGAGAAATGACTGTTCAGTTTCCTCAGCTGGATGCTGTTTGATAACAAGCCTGTAAGGGGAACCTAAGTGAAAACACAAGCTAGCTTGAAAAATGTAGAAACTATGTAAACACTTCGTCTGCAGGATTCATTTGGCTGGTCAATCAAACTTGATTCAAAAGAAGTACTTTTTGCTTTATGCGAAAGAAGCACTCTTTTTGCTTTATACAAAAGAAGTACTTTTTTGCTTCAAATTTGAGCTCCTCGGGGTACTCTTTATCTGTGAAGATCAGCAAAAGGTTGGCTAGTGACATATTTGATACTTTAGCCACATCCTCTGGCCTTGTTTGTGGTGTTGCTGATGCAGACTGCTTGACACAATATGGCAACACTTGTGGCAGTGTCTAAATTGCAAGTTCCAAACAGCGTACAAGACCACAAATCAAGTGAAAAACTGCTGTGTGTATTTTTTACTCCATTCTTATTGATAGGGTCCTTGATGCTTCTTCCCCTCGGTTCTCCTTTAATATCTGGTTTACTCGAAAGGAGGGTTGTGATTTGATGTGAGTTTTTTTTCTTTCCTTTTTCTCTGAAGCCTGTAAATACAACAAAGGGGAGTGGTTGCCATGCAACGAGGCCACCAATGAGAAGACCCGACAGTTAACCTTGAAGAAAGGTGATCCAAACATCTGTAATGCTACCATGACGATCGTCAAACCTTGTCGCCGTCGTGATGCCTTCACTGCTGCCAAGACCAGCCGTAGGTTGATTTCTGAATTTGTAAATCTGCGTAGCAGGCTTGCATGGCATCAGGATCTCTGCAGTGGTTGCTTTTTCACACACGTACTGTATTTATGTGCGGACACACATTTACTCCACATCATGAGTGATTACAATTTATTCTTTGTTGAACACAAAATAGAAACCAGTGTTTTTGCATATAAATTGCTCAGAAAAATAAAAACAGCAATGTATGAAAACTTATGGTTATACACAAAAAGTTCAAGAACAGGGGACTGAAATTGTAATTGCACAAAACGGAACATGTGCCAATGTTCAGGTTATACCCCTTTTTGCATGCAAGCAAGAAGTAGTTGATCTCCCAGCCATTGAAATCACTTGGCTGTCAGTTGCTTCTCTCTTGGCCTCCATGCTATCTTGCAGTGGTTGTGGTTTGTGTTTGGTTACCAAGTGTCTATACAAACCTCTTGGCTTGGGGGGGGGGGGGGGGACACACACCAACACCATGCTGACTTGCAGTGGTTTGTGTTTGGTTACAGTGTCAATACAAACCACTTGGCCGTTGGGGAGGGGGGTGACATGCACACCAACACCAGCTGACTTGCAGTGGTTTGTGTTTGGTTACAGTGTCAATACAAACCACTTGGCCGTTGGGGAGGGGGGTGACATGCACACCAACACTACGCTGACTTGCAGTGGTTTGTGTTTGGTTACAGAGTGTCGATACAAACCACTTGGCTAGGGGGAGTGTGACATGCGCACCAACACCATGCTGACTTGCAGTGGTTTGTGTTTGGTTACAGAGTGTCGATACAAACCACTTGGTGAGGGGGAGTGTGACATGCGCACCAACACTATCCTGACTTGCAGTGGTTGTGTGTGGTTTGTGTCTGGTTACCAAGTGTCGATACAAACCACTTGGCCAGTAGGGGGTGGGGGGGGGGGGGGGGTGGAGGACATGTGCACCAACACCACATTGACTTGCAGTGGTTGTGGTTGCGTTTGGTTACAGTGTCAACAGAAACCACTTGGTGGGGTGGGGGATGTGACATGCACACCAACACCATGCTGACTTGCAATGGTTGTGGTTTGTGTTTGGTTACAGTGTCGATACAAACCACTTGGCTAGGGGGAGTGTGACATGTGCACCAACACCATGCTGACTTGCAGTGGTTGTATGTGGTTTGTGTTTTTGGTTACCAACTGTCAGTACAAACCACTTGGCTGGTGCGTGTGGGGGGGGGGGGGGGACATGGACCCCAACACCATGCTGACTTGCAGTGGTTGTGGTTGTATGCGGTTTGTGTTTGGTTACAGAGTGTCGATACAAACCACTTGGCTGGGGGGAGTGTGACATGCGCACCAACACCATGACCCGCATCCTCAAGCTCAAGTCGGGAGACCCGGCACTTTGTCAACAGACCAAACAGCTCACACGCAAGTGCCGCAAACGTTAGTATTCTGTGCCATTTTCCCCCCATGTGAGCACACAGAATGAATCTTGTGCTGCTGTTGATGCAGAAGTGCACAAAGTGAATTTTGATTCAGCCTTTGAGACTTTACGGTTTGGGTTTAAAAGGCCTGCTTAGTCCGAAAACGAAGTTAAGAATAATGGTAATGACACTGATAAATCGTAATGCAGGCACAAGAACTGTGTGCCTTTGAGTGATTTTCTGCTCATAAACCGTCAGTACTATCTACCTGCCGTAAATCACCCCAGGAGTTTTCAGATGACAAAAAGAAGGGGGGAAAAAGAAGAAGAAAAAGTAGGTCTTTATACAGCATTTATTTTCCAGTCAGCTCTAAATGTTAAACTGACATATTCAACATCAGAGTTCTCTCGCTGTGAATCTGTTCAAGTTTGCCACCATTACACTTAGATGCGCACATAAAATAAAATAAATGAAGAAATAATTCTCTCCCTTTAATAATTCTTCTCCCAGGAACTTTAACTTGTGCTATTTCTGTGAAAAGTTAACTGAAAGCAAGAAACAGTAGCTGTGAATGGAGATTTTCTGTTCAGGGCAAACTGCTCCTGTTGCTTGCAAAAGAATGTCCATTTACAGGCAGAAAAGAGAGGTTGTGAGGGGTTCATTTAAATTAAAAAAATGCAAAGTACAGAAGACTTGATGATAACGCAGCCTGAAGACGTTGCTGGCCTCGCACGTGGGTGGTTATTCGTCAGGTGTTTCACTCTTGTGTGCGCTGGAGCGTGACTGAGCAGAGCCAGTGCCCCAGACATGCCGAGCACTAACCTGATGTGTGAAGTTGACCCATGACCTTCTGTTGTCCACAGCATGCAAGTTCTCCAAGGGGGAGTGGTCCGAGTGCGATGAGACATCCAACCTGAAGAAACGCACTGACCGTCTGGTCAAGGGGGATGCTTCCAAGTGTGAAGCCACACGTGTCATCTCCAGAAAATGTGGCATGGAGGACGGTTAGAGCAATATCATGATGATAATAATAATAATACAGGAGAGAAAAAAAGCACTATTGTTTTTCACTTGTCATGAGGCTTGCAGATTAGGGCATTTGAGAATTCCAAGAGTTCGCTGCTGTCCCTTACAGATGTTAGAGCTGAAGTCCACTGCAGGTAATTTGGGGCTTATTCCCACTTTCTGAACATTGCATGCTGGACAGTTGAGTTCTCACCACCGCCACGTACTTTCCATCAGCAACTGTCATTGGACACCAGCACCTGGCCATCTGGGTCTAAATCCGATGGGCCGGCAGACATGATTGATTGATGATTGCTTATATAGCGCTATTCTCCGCTCTCCTGAGCAGACTCACAGCGCTCGCATGTGGTTCTACATGAGTGACTAGCTTTATAGCGTGTTTTTGTTGTTGTTGAACATCCACCGAAGTGGTGTACTTACAGTGCTGGCAATGGCTGGTGCCACATGAAACTGCAGCCATTTTGGCGCAAGTCCTGTGTACACCATACAACCATGTCACTTCATGCAAAGCCACATACATAAGGTGTATGCATGTTTAGCTGTAACCTGCCACCTGCACTTTTGGCAGAATGACCGGGATCTTTTAGGTGCTACTGTGGTAACACGGGGGTGGAACGGATACCAAAATAAGAGTCAGCACAGAAAGTCGACCCTGGAGAAGAAAATTCTCCCGCCGCTCCTGCAGGGATTCGAACCCGCGACCTTTCAATCACGAGTCCAGCGCTCTAACCACTGAGCTATCCCCGGCAGAGTCTGGGCTAAACTTTCCATTTTGCCTGCTGCACTTGACCAATCAGAAAACCACTTATCAGTTACGTCAGCATCCCTGTTGGAAAGAAAGGGAGGTGGATCAGATGCACAGGGCAGGAAGCAGTTAGCACGGTGCGTGTGAAGAAAGAGCTGAAGGTGCCAAACTTTCAGTTGATGAATATTGATGGCCTGAATGTCTTGGTGAGCATGTTTGTTCAGAAGGTGGGAACAGGCCGTTAGAATTCCTCCTCCCTGCAGACATGCAGGTCTTTCAGGTAATTGACTGTGACTTTTAAGAGAAAAAAATCTACCTGGCAGCCGTTGCAGTTGACCAAGATGCTAGTCAGTGATACTCATTGCTCAGGTGTTTTGACATTTTTATAGTACAATATAATAGTATAGTATAGTATAATAGTATAGTATAATAATATAATATAATAGTACTATATAGAATAATATAGGAATGTAACACAATCATCACATAAATGTCTCAACAAAAAGTTTATGTAACTGCTTCTTTCATTTTGACAGAATGCAAGTATGAGATTGGCGACTGGGGCGAGTGTGATACGGAGACCAAAGAGAGGACACGCATCAAGAAGCTAATTAGTGGTGACCCGGAAAAATGCGAGGCTGAGATAAAAATCAGTAGGCCCTGTCTGAAGCCCAATGGAGAAGGTTTGTCAGATGTGGACACTGTATGTGTATGTGAGTGTGTGTGTCTGTGAAGACTGACAAAATAAGCTGGCTCTGTTTAAAGGTATATTGAGATGGTATGTCAGATATGGACCCTGTGTGTGTGGCCATGAAGATGGACAGTTATCAGGGGGGGGCGGGGGGCAAGAGAGCATGTTGGAACTTGTTCCAGAACAGCTAGAATATTTTGATATTTTTTATTATTTTTTTGTTTTAGCCTTTGTAGCCGTGTTATAATATTAGTCTATTGTTTATTCTATTTTGTACTGTGCACCGTAAGACAAATTTCCTTGTGAACTTGTACTGGGACGATAAATATTCTGATTCTGATGATTTGTTTCTGTTTTTGGCAGCTTAAGTGCTGCATCTGAACAGATTAGCAAGATCTTTTTCTTCAAAGAAAAAACATAATGTGGGCAACATATTCTTGCAAATTGAGAGGGCACGCTAAAGGGATAGGTGGGAGGGGGGGGGGGGGGGGGCGCAGTTACATACTGCAGTGCCCTCTAGGACAGTTGACCTGGCAGTTATTGCACTTGAAACAACTTAGGCTTTATTACAAGAAATGAAGCAGTGACAATGTGTGTTTTTGTTGCAGAGAGCTGCTTTCTAGGCAACTGGGGAGATTACGGCCCTTGCCAGAACGGCGTGATGATCAAGCATCGACCAGTGATTGCTGGGGGGGTACAGTGTGAGAGGAAAGCTGTCAAAACGAAGCCATGCTCCTAGTCCTTGGGTTACTGACTACACACCAGCTCTTAGCCTGGGGTAGGGGAGAGTGAGAGTTAGGCTTATCTCTGGGTATGTTCTGTAGGTTGTTGATACTGTTCCGTTTTTGTTGTCGTTTTGTTTCGCAAAAAAAGGTGGTTGTTTTTGCATTTATGTGTATCACACGGATCACATCTGATGCAAAAAAGAAAACAGCAAAGAAAAAAGGTCCGAGAAAGTTGGCTTTTTACCTTCAAAAAGTAAATGCGACCATGCGTTTCAGCGATTCGCACTAGGCTGGATAATACAGCATTGTTAATATTCAGTTTCAAAGATAAATGTGTTCTCTAGTAAAGCAGGTTTGTCATTGCCATGATGACAAATTGCAAACCAAGACAGGGCCAGTGGGTCAGGGGAGAAATAAATCGATCATAGTCTTGTATTTGTCATGTTGAACTTCTTGCAGATGTGCATTCTCAATTGGTCACAGCATTAATATAAAACACTCTTCTACTCGTGATGTGATACAGATTGTACTTGCATGCTCGTTTGTGTTTTATACAGATGCATGCAAACAAGTACTCAAAATTATCCCATTGTCAATATTAATCAAAATTATCCTCTTGTCAGTATTTCTTAATCAAAATTATCCTACTGTCAATATTTCTTAATCAAAATGATCCTAGTGTCAATATTTCGTAAATCAAAATGATCCTGTTGTCAATATTTCTTAATCAAAATTATCCCATTGTCAATATTTCTGTTGACGGAACATTTTATTGGGTGGTATTATTACACCTTGCATAGCTGTGAGATGTTGCTTGACCTCATTGCACTCACCTGGCTAGACACCAGTTCTCAAGGCTGTTATCCACTTTTGATCCAGGTCGTATGAATACAGGATCTAGCATGTCACTAAAATGTCATGCAGCATGCTATGCCACAAGCTTGTGCACCGACTGACAGAAAGGCAATTGTGGGGAAGTGTCGCTGTGGAATGGCAGACACCAGCGACGAAGAAACTGTAGCGTTGGGAGCGTTATTATTGCCCTGTCAGAGAGGGAATGAAAGAGCGAAAGCTGTGACATCACCATTTGTGAGATAACGACAGCGATGAGGCAAAGAAAAATAGGCATTTAAAAAAAAGAAATTGGCCAGAGTTCAGGAGCTGTGTGAAAGTCGAGGTGACCGTCCTGGGCTTTCTGTCCTAATGAGCCTTACAGTTTCTGTGGACGTAAACCATGTTTAGGCATTGGTCACAGTTTGTCCCTAATATGTCAACCGACATCCGAGGACATGAAGCTCTACATCATCATCATTTTGTTGGGTCCAAAGTGTAGTCTCGGTTTACTAGCTCAAACACATACCGTTAGTAGGCTTGGCTTACCAAGAATGCCTCATTTAATTACACGATTATGCGGTTTTCATTGGCCATTGACTGCTGTGTCAGCCAGAATGAGACGGGAGCAAGTTTGAAACTTATGTTACATGATCAGATGCTTGACTGTGGCATCTTGCTCTGTAGTTTCCCATAGCAACTGATTGTACATCACACAGTCTTATGACAGTGATCAAAAATGGATCATAGCCTTTACTGAGATTGCCCAAGTACTTAACCTTGTTTCTTGAAGCATTGCTGTTATTAAGTATCACTCCATTTTGTGTTCATTTGTGCTACTTCCCACACAAAACCGAGACATTTTGTACTTAAATTTATTGTTGTTGTTTGTAGGTGTTCCGCGACATTTTCTTTCACAAATTTGCAGAGTTTCTGCAATGTTGTCTTCAGGCTCTCTTTGTCAAGGCAGTGCTCTTGCCTTGAGCTGCAGCCTCTCTTGCTAATGCAGACTGTGCATTGTGCTTTTATGGATTGTACATGAACGCAGATTTGTTTTCTGATGCACTTATATTTTCATCTTTTAATTTTTGCTCAAAACAAAGTGAATGCTGTTTGTTGCACGCTTTTTTTTCTATGGGTTGTGTGGTTGTCTTTTTTTCTCGTCTTTTTTTATATTTTTATAATGAAAGTGGCATGGGCATCTTTTCACAAGCTATAGGCATTTTGAGCATGTGGGTTGTTGTTTTTTTGACTCATTCAGCCATATTTTAATGATTGTGGTTGGTGTTCTGTGTTCCCTTGTGATCTAGTAGACTGACTTCATGTAGTGCTCATGATCAGTGATGTCAAACACAATGGCATATTTATATTCTGAATGAGAAGTTACTGTTATGGTTATTAATTGTATGTGTAAGCGCAAACCCTCTGCTGTAAGCAAAAACGTTTTTGGACACCAGCTTGAATAAAAAAACTCTTTTTTCTTTCTGTAACAGGTTTAGGGTGGCATTACTCCAGAGAGTTTTGATGAACACATAGTGATAATAATAACGGTAAATTGTATACTTATGCTACAGCTTCAAGACTGACGCATTTGTTGTGTGCATGTGTGTTTTATTTTAAAAAGTCCTAAAACAACTCGGGAAGTTCTGTCTTTGGAGGCACTTCCTAACACAGTGCTTATATTGAGCTATTATCCAATGGACTCCAACTGTTTGGTGTTCCTTTTAAAGGTTTTACATGATTTTTTTTTTACACTGTGCAATAAAGTTGATTTTTTGAAATACAAAGTTTGATGACTAATTGTTCTCGGGGTTTGTATGGTCTTTAAAAATTTGGAAACAGTTGGGGAAAACTGGGTTGCCCTTTTCAAAGGCCTGGAAAGTTGGGAAAATGGTATTCTTTTTTGGCCAAAAAAAAAAAAAGCAAAACAATTTAAAGATCTTGGAAAGTTGGGGAATTTCATGATGATGGTCAACAGATAATCTGCAGAAAGCGGATGCAGAAAATATTCTGAGCCAGGTGATGAATTATAAAAGAAAAACTAAACATTTATAACTCGTAACCACTCCCAGACTGGGTTCGAATCAGTGTGTGATCTGTGACATGCTGCAAGAGTTTCCATCTTTTTAATCGTTGCATGCGCCATTTCCATTCTCCATACCTGTCAACCCATGCAGTTTACCGGTATAAAAATAAAACTAAAAAAATTTCATTATTTTTGAGGGATATTGCCATATTGGAAAATGGATACAGGGAAACATAATTTTCATGAGATGTTGTTTTTTAAACTGAGAGAAAAAAGATTGAAAAACCGTCGAACAAGCAGCTGACACATGCCATCGCCAAATGCACACCGACTGGGCTAGTGCAATAGGCTAAGAAATCTTGTTGGAAGTGAGATTTAAAGTCGTGCATGCATATTTAGCACAACATTGCTTCTTCCTTCCACTGCCACACATGCTGGTTGGGTTTTCAATATGCCACTGCCACAGGCAAAACAAAAAGAGGAAAAAAAGACCCTGGCCTGCATAAGGGAAATACAGGTTCACGAACTATGGACTAAGGTTTACTCCCAAAAGGGGTTGACAGCTATGATTCTCCATCAGCTATTGGTCTGGGAAAATGAACAGAGAGAGAGAATTCATTGTTCATGCCCAGTCAACCGTGACATAATATCAGGGTGATGGGAAGATGGTGTTTAAGTTTAGAAAAACTCGGGGGGAATTTTGAAGTGAAGATCCTGTACAAACCCTGGTCTAATGTATAGCACTGCTGTGGTGCAGGCAGTTGCTTCTTTTGTGTAGTGTCCAGTAGCGCATGCTGGATTATTTTGGTGTCCCCATAATTCACATGTACTACAGGATCTTTAACATACGTGACCTTTCTGCATGCATACATACACAAGGTTGTGGTGAAGTGTTGCTTAATGTCCTCAGATGTCAGTTGACATATCAGGGACAAGTTGTGACCAATGCCGAAGCACGGTTCAAAAATTCTTTATGTCCACGGAAACCAGATGGCTCGTTAGAACGGACAGCCCAGAACGTCCACCTTGACTCTCACACAGCTCCTGAACTACGACACACACAAGGGGGGGGGGGGGGGGGGGCTCCATTTATAGTCTCATCCAAAGGACCTTTGTAGAGTCTGTGTGCAGTGTTTGATACCAGAGAAATTCATAGCGGGTGCAAAGTATGATCTGTAACTGTCACCCATCCATTTGATGACCATGCATGCTTCACCATGCTCGGCTTCAGCTTTTGAGAGTGAGTGCTCTTGCTCTGCACCACCGACTCTTCTTAAAGAGATATTTGAATGCTTAAGCATGGGAGGGGGGAGTGGCGTGGACCATTCTGAATGATTTAGGTCATGAGATTGAAAGTGAGGCTGGGGTGTGCAAATAAAAATGGCAGAAGTGTACAGATTTTGTCATCTACACTTGTTTTTGGTCATCCTTGCTTTTGATCAGTGATGGCTTGATGGCTTCAACCTCATGCATTCCCTGGGAATAGTCCACTGCTTTCCCTCATGTTTGTCTTAAGAGTCCCAAGTTCTCATTTTGGTCGCCCTGGTGTAACTGTACTGGTTGGGTGTAAAAAAACACAAGCTACTACTACTTTCTAATTTTGGTTAATAACCTCTATTGAACCTTGTATGTGTTCATACCAGTCTCAATGATCTTCACCTAATTTCAAGTGATGGTGTGGTGGACAAGTGAACCTGAAAACAGGATGATGTTAACAGGGTTAACCCACTGAGTTAAATTTTTGTAGGGATGTTACATGGACAGTGACATTAACAGGGTTTTAGCCACAGAGCTGAACTCTTTGCATGGCTGTTACCTGGACAATATCATGCACATATATATGGAGATAATTGACACTATGCTTTATGCTAATTCACAGGGTATGAATTTTGACTAAACATCTTTTACATTATCTGCATTGAAAAAAAGACTGCAAACTCGTAAACCACCAAACAGATATGCATACACAAAGCTGAAAAAGAATATGCATACATTTTATTCCAAAGTGTTTATTGATGTGAAAGACCCAGAAGCTGTATTATATGCAGTTTGTGTACATGCAAAAGTACAATATGCACCAAAGCAATAGCAATATCAAAAATGGTAAAACGATCGTAAAAAGTCTCACTTCAGAACAGCAGTATTGCCGTCCATGTAAATAATTTACACAGTGTATGAAACTGGTAAAACCATGGTTTTCTAACTGACCTCATTTCAATTGTGCATTATTATAATAAGTCTCATTATTACAGATCAGCCATGAATCAGTACATCTATGTTGTGCACTTATTCAGCCAACTTGTGCAATATGTTTAACTACTTTTCATCAGCCATCACAAGTTATGTACTGATAAAGGGCACATAACTGAGCAACACAGTTTACGAATAAATGAAATAACTTCATTTATTTCTTCATCTCTGTACATCATTTAAATAAAATGCATTTTTTTTTTTAATCATGATTAAAATTGTTTCACTGAAATTCAAAATATGCCCAGTTCATGATTAAAATGTGTACAAGGTTTGAAGGTCAGCACCAAGTTGTGTATAGATTACTTTTGGGAAAACAACTGGAAAAAAGAGAGTAATATCTGGGCCAACTTTTCAGCCATGTCTTCCACAACTTTCAAACTGCAGATGCAAGCAGGCAGTAAATGTATCAAAGGATACATGTGTAGCACAGATCCTGAGAAGTTCCAAGTGCATAGCATTAAAAACAGCAAGTTAACAAAGACAGAAAAAAAAAGACAACAAAACAAAACAGGAACATGAAAACGGGACATAATGGACACTTCAGTATACTAAATGAAGTAAGTCCTTCACAACTTATGAGAACTACAGTACACAGGTGATTCCCCATCCCAACACTACCTGATGGTCCATGGAAATCAAAAAGTACAGAGAATGCCTACAACTGTACAACTGTCTTCATTTCCGCTTGCATTGCAACTCTGTTTTCACTGGTAGTCAAGTGTGCTCCAAAAATAATTTACCAACTATCTGAGGTACTATTATAGTATGTCATTAAATAACTGTCGCTGGGCAACAACAATGTAAATGAGAATTTTTATGGCGACAGTTAAACGGTCATATCCAACAGGATTTGGGAACACAGTGGCTGCTGAAAAAGTGGGGAAAAAGTCCTGAAAATGAAAACGAGCTAGGCCTGCTCGCTAAGTTGACTGAACAAAAACTCACGTGCCAACACAAAGTTTTTGCTGTTTGTCAGTACTGTGGCCCAAGAATGTGCATACAAAATTTTGTTTGCTGAACTGACCCACCTTTCTGTAATCAGTGGTTGGGGCCAGTTCAGTTGGTTACCTGTGCATCTAACATAGGTCACTTCAGTTTCGTTTGCGATTTTATTGTACTACTACAATAAAGTATGGTAGGGTGACAGTTGCTGAGTGCAGTGTCAACTGCAGTAGAAGTAAAAGTAAGTAAGTAACTTGATGTTTCACACCCTGTCAACCAATATGGTTTATCAGGGCAAAAGAAGTGAAAGGATTGTAGGGTGACAGTCACTGAGTGCAGTATGGTTAATGCAGGTTAGTACATGGAACAGGTAACAAACTCAGACAAAGCGTGCTCCAAACATGCAAATACAGGATGGAAGTACCACAAAATACATACCAAAAAAAGCCATTTGTATAGGTGTAAAAGATCATGCCCTTGCTGTGGGGTCAAAACAGCAACTATATCCTCACAGTTTGTAATGGGGGCCATTTGTGGGGAGGCCAAAGGACAGTCTGTAGTGAGGCCCGCTTGTGTGGAGGCCAAAGGACTGAGTCTGTAACTGGGCCCGCTTGTGGGGAGGCCAAAGGACTGAGTCTGTAACAGGGGCCACTTGTGGGGAGGCCAAAGGACAGTCTGTAACAGGGGCCACTTGTGGGGAGGCCAAAGGACTGAGTCTGTAACTGAGGCCTGCTTGTGGGGAGGCCAAAGGACTGAGTCTGTAACAGGGGCCACTTGTGGGGAGGCCAAAGGACGAGTGTAACAGGGGCCACTTGTGGGGAGGCCAAAGAACAGTTTGTAACTGGGGCCATTTGTGGGGAGGCCTAAGGACTGAGTCTGTAACTGGGGCCACTTGTGGGGAGGCCAAAGGACTGAGTTTGTAACAGGGGCCACTTGTGGGGAGGCCAAAGGACAGTCTGTAACAGGGGCCACTTGTGGGGAGGCCAAAGGACTGAGTCTGTAACAGGGGCCACTTGTGGGGAGTGTAACGGGGGCCACTTGTGGGGAGGCCAAAGGACTGAGTCTGTAACAGGGGCCACTTGTGGGGAGGCCAAAGGACTGGGTCTGTAACAGGGGCCACTTGTGGGGAGGCCAAAGGACTGAGTCTGTAACAGGGGCCACTTGTGGGGAGGCCAAAGGATGAGTTTGTAATGGGGGCCACTTGTGGGGAGGCCAAAGGACTGAGTGTAACAGCGGCCACTTGTGGGGAGTGTAACGGGGGCCACTTGTGGGGAGGCCAAAGGACGAGTCTGTAACAGGGGCCATTTGTGGGAAGGCCAAAGGATGAGTCTGTAACAGGGGCCATTTGTGGGGAGGCCAAAGGACTGAGTATGTAACAGGGGCCACATGTGGGGAGGCCAAAGGACTGAGTCTGTAACTGGGCCACTTGTGGGGAGGCCAAAGGGCTGAGTCTGTAATAGGGGGCCACTTGGACTGAGGTTCTACCTGCTTCAGGGTGATGTACATGTGGCCACAAAGGCCATTCCTAATGGAAAAAAATTATGCAAAAGAATATTTAGAAAGTACCTACACCCAACAGGAGCCTAAAGTGCCTAATAGTAATACAAAACAATACCATGGAGAAATGTATCCAGCATTAAGAGAACAATTAAACCCTACTAATTATATCAACAAGCACTCTGCATTAGTTCATTTAGCATCTTCCTTATCACACACACACACACACACACACACACACACACAGATGAGTCATACAGCAATCTAACCAATGTTGGACAGAGCGGTGCCACTCTTGCAAAATTCTACTGGGATTAATTTCTGACAGAACACTTGTCCCTGGGGTGGCTTTTCCATTCAGGAAATCAATTTAAATTTCCAGCATGAAATTCCATTTTCACAATCAAATATGTGTACACTTTTGTGTATCTTTCATAAATCTGAGAAGCAGAATGAGTGATATGCTGCCATTATATGACAGCTATACCTGTAGTATTTAGATTTCAAGTGTGATGGCACAGCATCACTGTTGCTCCTATGGATCCTGCAGAAATGGCCAGTGAACAGCAAAACATACAATGAAAACAAAAACAAAAGAAGGATGCTGCAACACACGGTACATGTACCATCTGTTGTGATTTCCACTTGTTCCCATGTTTATAACAGAAGCTGGAATCATCAAGTGCAATGGTGCAGCATTATTTCCAAGGTCAGTTCATTTTTGTTGAATGTAGTGTCTTGCTCCTCTGCACACACAAACATTTTTTATTTTTTTTACTTTTTAAAATTGGCACATCTTCACCAGTGAACTAGAAATCCCACTGCTCCAATTCTAGATAACTGTGCATAGATACCGCTGAAAATCTTAAATACCTTGAGCTCTATTAACAAACGCATTGAACAGATTCAGCTGAAAGTTTAAATACCTACATACAGACTGGTACTGATCCCCAGAGCACGTTGTAAATGAAGCAAGCAAAATGGATTACCTGTAACATACATTTACCTCTCTTTGGTAACTTACCTGTAAGAATCCCTGAAGTCTCAATCATATGATTAGAGGAGGATAAACATATTTCAATCAATGTAAGTAGTAGGGCAGCAATTGCACGGTAAGTTGTGCCTGTTCTTCTTCTCTTCTTTTGTATTCTTTTGTACAGTGTCTGACTTCAACATTATGAAGACTGGCAGTTTTAGCGCATGCTGGGTTTATTTTGGTGTTTCCATAATCCATCAAACCGCCATGGACTACAGGATCTTTAATGTGCGTATGTGATCTTTTTGCATGCGTATACACATGGGGAGACCTCAGTTTATAGTCTCATCCAAAGGACTTTTGTAGAGTCTGCACAGAATTTGACCCATGGGGTGTCCATAGATGTGAAAACCACCCAAAATGACCAATGTAAAAATGGAGTCAAAACCAAGTAATTTCTCTTACATATATGTAAAGTAAAAAGTCAAGAATTAACAACATATTAAATTTAAAAAAGTCAAGAATTAACAACATATTAAATTAAAAATAATACATTTATATACACACACATGCATGCATGCAAACACACACATGCACACACACACACTACACACACACACATCACAGATGTACACAAACACACATCACACACAACCCACCTCAAACTCCCTGTCATCCAAAATCCCTACAACAGCCACTATCTGGTACTGCTTGGCACGAAAAGCATTGACTGTCTTGCGCACAGTCTGCAGGAGGTTGTAACTGATGTTGCCATGGAACTGCTCCATGCGAGCTCTTGGCACTCCTGGATCGAAGAGGAGAAGGTTGGTGTTACCGTTGCGGAGGTCCTCTATACCCACGATGGTTCGACTGTGGCCTGGTGACAAAGACACAAAAGGCAAATAATTGTCGATGTCAATATAGATGGAATGATTACTGAAGGTCGCAAATAAGTTGCAACAGGCAAATAACTGTCAATGTCAATACAGATGGAATGGTTATTGAAGGTCACAAGTAAGTTACAACAGGCAAATAATTGTCAATGTCAATGCAGACAGAATGGTTATTGAAGGTCACAAGTAAGTTGCAACAGGCAAATAATTGCCAATGGCAATACAGATGGAATGGTTATTGAAGGTCACAAGTAAGTTACAACAGGCAAATAATTGTCAATGTCAATACAGACAGAATGGTTACTGAAGGTCACAAGTCAGTTACAAAAGGCAAATAATTGTCGATGTCAATACAGATGGAATGGTTATTGAAGGTCACAAGACAGTTACAACAGGTAAATAATTGTCAATGTCAATACAGATGGAATGGTTATTGAAGGTCACAAGTAAGTTACAACAGGCAAATAATTGTAAATGTCAATACAGACAGAATGGTTATTGAAGGTCACAAGTCAGTTACAACAGGTAAATAATTGTCAATGTTAATACAGACGGAACGGTTATTGAAGGTCACAAGTCAGTTACAACAGGCAAATAATTGTAAATGTCAGTACAGATGGAAAGGTTATTGAAGGTGAGAAGCAAGTTACAACAGGCAAATAATTGTAAATGTCAGTACAGATGGAATGGTTATTGAAGGTCACAAGTCAGTTACAACAGGCAGATAATTGTAAATGTCAGGACAGATGGAATGGTTATTAAAGGTCACAGGTAAGTTACAACAGGCAAACAATTGTCGATGTCAATACAGACGGAATGGTTATTGAAGGTCACAAGTAAGTTACAACAGGCAAACAATTGTCAATGTCAGTACAGACGGAATGGTTATTGAAGGTCACAAGCAAGTAACTTGGTGTTTTACGCCCAGTCAACCAGTGCGGTTATATCAGGGTGATTGAAGGTCACAAAGTTACAAGCAGGGTCAAAAGAAAAGTCCCAGTGACCAAATGAATGTCATTCCCCAGCCCCAGTTTGTGGAGTAAACACAAACTTGACAAGTCAATATTATAATAGACGATCTTCGGAAATCCAAGGGACTACACTCGGTAAGAACCTTCGGTCATGGACCTGTATATATAGGTCCATGCCTGCGGGTGTAGCGCAGAGTAGGCATGCTTTTGTTGGGGGTACAGTGAGCACGTGGGCAAGATGACGAAGACCCGTAAACAAAAGGCAGAAAAGGCATCAACAATGCTGATCAAACACTCACTGCTTGCGGGGAACATGCAGATCAGATAGTAGGTTCCCCCAGCTGGTAGTCTAGTATAAATTATAATAGGTCCATGCCTGAAGATCTCAAAGTGTCACAGATCGGCTCTTCTCCGCTGCCACCTCCATTCAGGGACTTCACTCTCCAGGAGTAAGAAAACACTGTCAAATTATCTTCGCCTGTTATTTCTGGAAATCATCTATTTACTGAACGATTTTGTGACAAACAGAAAGTACAACTCCACTGGAAAACTTTTGGGGAATGATATACACCCTAAATAATAACAGGTGGAAACATTTCATTCAGAAAGAGAACAGTTTGTGTTTTTGACTTGTTTTCAACACTGAGCTGCTCCAACGGATCTGCTCAAGCAGGTGGAAATTGTAGGGGGCAGGGGGAGTGGAAGCTTACACCGAAGTAAACCTTCACTGTTACCAGAAGACGTATTCCTGCCTTAAGTGGGCACAAAAACAGGGTCCGTTTCGCTGTTCTTAAAGGGCATTCTGCTTGCTGGTTGAGTGCCTTACCATGAGGTCAAACAAGCTCAAACTAGAGAGAACAGTTGTGTGTGACAAATGCGCTAGGGTCTGGCATGGCACATTTACACATGACTGCACGGGTGGTGTGCACGAGGGCCATACCTTGGTGTTGAAGGTAGAGGGGCGGTTTGAAGTGGTTCGATGACTTGAAGTAGTCCCTCACCCACCGGATCATGGTGGGGTGGGTGTTGTCCGGTCCTGAGGGTGCTCCAAAATCCAGCAGCTGGCATCTGAAGCACACCACAAGCATAGCCAATGGGCCAACAAGGCAATGGCGTTCCGGAAAACAACAACAAAAACAGCCTATACATAATACGTGCCTATCTGTTCACAACAAACAGAAGCCACAATAAATTTTGTGGTCATTGTTGACTATATGCTTCTGGGGGACATCCTTTTTTGAGGATGTACCTTTGGTGGAGTTTATGTGCCTTAAATTTACTTGCATGCCAGGTGGGAGTTATTGCAGATGATTTGGAGATTTGTTCTGTGTGCATGCGAGTGTGTGTACATGTGCAAGGGTGTGCGTGTGGCAGAGAGTGAGGGATAGAGTGAGCTAGGCAATACATTATCAAGTTACGTTGTGCACTGTTGTAATGCTTCATGTGTCACACTCTGAGCCTCACACACTTATCACACAGGGACTTGGCACATTAGAATTTTTTTAAATATTATTCACGATGTCTTCTGGGCGCTAATTAATCCATGTGTTTGTTGATTTTATACAAGTGCTCCAGGTCTCATTATGAAAATTCAACTTAATACAACTACTACTGAGTATCTAAATGATCCCAGAGTGCCATAGTGCAGGAAGTCAACTGAAACCCACTGCCAATGGGAACTACTTATTCTGTCATTGCTGCACTACGACTTATTTACTCCATTATCCTCAGTCAGAGCATATATACTATCAATCACAACAAAACTATCAACACAAAAACACTATCAACACAACAAGGCAGCAAAAGGAGGAGCAATTTTTCCAAGCATGGTTGCAGAATTTGATCGAGAAATATCAACTACAGAACGCACTTGATTCTGAGTGACGACAGTGTGGCCACAATTTCCGTGGCTCCAATCCACTTCCTGGTGTTGACGACACTGCCCCCTAACTGCTCACGGCCCTGGGGGTCAAATCCTTTCTGCCATGCTTTCTCGATCAGCTGCTGTAGCTTCTGAATAGATGGCATTTTGGCTTTACCTGGTCAAATATATGTAAAAATTATGGCAAGGTGGAAACTATGTAACATGTAAGATAACCTCACCTTGTGTAAAACTATGTAACATGTAAGATTTCTACCCAAACAAAACCTGACCACAAAATCTGGAATGTTACAAGAATTGACTACGCAAAATTTGGAAGTCTTCAAGCATATATGTGACCCTTTCCCACAAAATCAGTCTTAAATCACGGTGGTTGATCAGCCATAGGGACAGAAACAGTCTGTATGGGTGATTCATTTTTTTATGCAGAATTATGTCCTTCGGGCCTTGAAATATCAAGTAGTTATAGTATTCTCTTTTGGAAATAGCATTAAATTGTTAAAAGCTGGGCTTAAATGCTCCTAGCCTGGAGTAAAGATGCTAATGTTATGTGAAATGACTGATCTTTGGTCAAATAATGCATTTATACCCCAACATGTCATACAGCTTTGTCCTATTTACTACCTTTTGGGTCACTTGAATTCCAAACAAAAAAATGAGGAAAATAAGACAATTCAGTTTAACAAAGGTAAGAGTATACAAATAGAGTGTAGTAAAACAAGCACCTTCAAACATCCACAACTTCAATAATTATTTTACTAGTCTTCATTTAAATACCAAAAGTTTTCAAAATCAAAAAATCAAAATACCAAAAATGTGACTTAAGGCTGATTTCATGGGAGAGGGTCATGCATATAATTTATGTACTTGCTCTTGATCCTCACTGAAACTGTCTAAATTTCTTTTCACAGCCCCAGTTTATAATCAATGAACCCACAACTGCTTTGCCAACTAGGTTTACAAGATATAAATTTATATATAGATCTAAAAAATCATAATTATGGGACTTTGAAAGTGCCTTGGTAATCCACATTCAACTGAACATACAAATCAGTGCAAAAAATTAAAAAAAGAAGAAAAAAAGAAGAATCATAAAAATAAAAAAAGTTTGCTGGTAAACACATGACCCAGATACAGATTAACACTATCACAAAGTTGACAACAAAATTATCTCGTTGGGACCAAAATTCAAAACCAAGTCAAACACAGCGATGCACGTACCATTAAAGAGCACCTGGAGGTATCTCGGTTCATTCATCAAGCTGGACAGCATCATCTGAAAGTTTCGGTAGCCACACCCCCATCCCTTGTCACCATACGAACCACTGTAGTGGTGGGTGCTGTTGCACAGATATGCCTGGATGACCGTGCGAGGACAACTCTTGCTATCATAGAAACGTCGCAGTCTCTCCAAGACTCCTGACGTGAGGAAAAAATCCAGACAAAATGTGAAGATCTAGCTCATAATGCTGGCAACATTTGTCTTTAAAGTGTCTACATAAAAACTAAAAAATTATCTAAAAAACTAGGTAGGTAGGTAATGTTACTTAATGTCCTCAGATGTCAGTTGACATATTAGGGACAAGCTGAGACCAATGCCGAAGCATGGTTCAACATAGCTTTACGTCCACGGAAACCAGAAGGCTCGTTAGGACAGACAGCCCAGGACGGCCACCTTGACTCTCACGCAGCTCCAACAAACCTATGTCTAAAAAACTAAAAAAGATTCACATTAATAACCATTATCGTTCTTGGGAAAAGTATGCAGATTTTATTCACAGACAGGGCGCTACTGACCATAAGTTGCATGGATGAGAGTTTAGGGGGGAAAGTATCACCTTACAGACTCAAACTTATGTAGCTTATGCATTTATTTCCTCATCCAGATGCCACCCTTCATTGACTGGACTTGCAATGTGTGCCAGGGAGGAGTGCATAGCCACGGCTGAGATGACACAGAGTTTGCAAGTAGATCTAGTGTTGAGTGACGTGGCGGTCACCAGTGAACCATAACTTGTTCAATTGGTGTGCAATCATTTTGTATATGGTGACGCAGTGATGTGGCAAAAATGCGTACGGCACCCTCAAAAATGCAATATTTACGATAACATTTTGCAATGGGCGTGACCCATGCATCAGCAATTCTATTCCACCTTTTTTTCGGAAAAAAATGACAGGGTAAAAAGTACTGCAATTAAACATTAACACACCTGGAACTTGTGTTGACCCATCATCAACACCTGAGTGATTGCTCTGTGCCTGAACGACTTTCTTCTGGTGAAACTCTCTGGTGGTCATCTTCCCTTTGGAGACAGCATGCTCCAAGTCCCATTCAAACTGCTGCTTGGCTGTCATTGAGTTGTCCATGCCGTGCTGGGTCTGTGTGTTGTAAACAAGCCATAGATGAAAATGTGTGCCTCTCCAACAAACCAATACTTCATCAAGCTGTATTGGTTCATCAGAGAGAGAGAGAGAGAGTGTGTGTGTGTGTGTGTGTGTGTATGTGTGTGTGTGTGTGTGCGCGCGCACGCACGTGCGCATGTGTGTGTGAGAGTGCATGTCTAGTAATCTAGCCCCCTACCCCACAAAAAAGAAGAAAATTCCCCCAAATCATGACATTTTTTATTACTAAATTGGGATTACTACATCCTGCAGGTCAAGGTTGTAGATTTCAAACAATCTATACTCCTCCCTCCAGCTTCCATGTAATTATGTACAATAAACTAGTCAATGTTAACTCTCAAGAAAATAAATGTAAACAGACCTCTCCCTCTCTCCATATATATATAAGTCAAAAGGCTTATCAATAGTTCCTACAAGGATTTTATTCTTATCAAGCTTTCACCTCTTTGAGGATGCATCAATCATATAAATATATCACAATCAAATGAGGAGAATTAAAACACCAACAAGAATTATTTTTTGGGTTCACTGTTTCTGACTATCTATGCCCTTCTATGAAACATGTCACCAACATGCATCACAATCCAAGCTTTACATACTTACAAAGGAACACAGTAACAAACTGAGATGCAAATAAATTCACTCTCCCTCTTTCAACTGCATACATATACTGAATAAATGTCTTTCAAAGACTCAATTGGGGTTGATATTCAAAGTGAGCTCTTTGATTACTATTGTCTAAACAATGCCACAAACTGGTTCATGGAAGAAGCAATACATTCACATCCTTCACAAGGTAGGCGACATGATGGTTTTGCTTTGACAGTTCTATTTTTCCATGTGTATATCTTACACTCAGTGCATTACAAAAATGTGACAAGTGATTGTTGGCAGTGCAAAATGTACCTGAAGTTTTTGGAATTTCTGGTCCTCTTCCTGCCGCTGTTTGTTTTCCTGACTCTGCAGTCGCACTGCCAGCTGGCGATCCCTGTCTGCTTGCGCTGACAATCAAGGTAATCAGCACAGTGACATTAATATTGTAATAATGATAACAGATTCTTCATCGTGCTACCGTATGATTACAGCCCTGGGTGCTTACAAAGGCCTACAGATGCGCACAGTCATCACATTTAAATAGGCACACATGCATGCATGCACAGACACACACACTGACGGACAGACAGACACATATGCACACGCACACACACACACTCTACAAATATATGTGCATATTATATGCATTACTAGTGACAGCTTTGGTGGAAAAAAGATGAATGAAAATGACAAATTGGCATGTAGAAAAACAGAGGTGGGCTTTCACACACACACACACACACACACACCTAAATCACATGCAATAAGATGCCTGATATGTAAGTGACATTAGATTATACAGTCTTATCAGGCAACGATAACATGTGTGGCAATCATCAACAGGTATATCATAATAAAATACGGATCACCTGTATCGCAATTCATCTACCTTGAGCGGTGGGAGACGATGCAAAATGGTCACTGACATGAGCTGACAGTAATGCCTCATTTCCATCCTTCAAAACGAAGCCACACACAGGGCACTCCAAGCATGCCGATCGTTGCCCGCTTCCCCTGGAACTGCTAGGCAGGGGAACCCAGGGGCCTGTGACAGCTGACCAGTCAGTCAATGAACTGCCTGCCCCTGCCTCCCCATCAGGATGGATGGTGTTGATGTGTCGAGAAAGATTGCTGGGGAGCTCAAAGCCATCTGCACAAAATGGACAGGAATAGAGAACCGAGGAACCTGCATCCAGGTCAGCACTGTGATCTTCCTCCTCCACCTCATGCTCCTGGATGACATGGTACTGAATCTCGCACTCTGAAGAGGTCTGGAAGGAGCACAGGGGACAGCTGTACGATGAATTACCATCAACATCAACACTGCTGCTCATCAAACCTGTGCTCCTCGGTCCGTCTTGGTCACATGCGTGCAAATTCTCAGCATCTTCAGGGCTGCTGGCTGGCTGGGTTTCCATGCGATCATCTCTGGGTGAACTGGCTGGGTTTCTGGTTATGGATTTAGGCCTCGCTCCTCCGTGACTTCCCTCAGAAACTTCCATACCCGTGCCTCTGCAGTCTAAAGTCTTGCGCTTTTTGGTAACATTCCCATTCTGATGTGTGGAACCGAGAATCACAAGAAGGTTGGACTCTCCATCTGAAACATCTCCACACACACCTGTTGGTTTCTCATCTGAGTCCATGTCTTCAGTGACACGATCAAAATTATTCATTTCATCATCATGCTCATGGTCTGTGGTATCACTGTATTCTGCAGGACAGTCACTGAGGCGTAAATTTGTTTCTAAGACCTCCACAGAAAGATCCATGCTACCAGGTGAACAAAATTTCTCCTTCTTGACAGATGGTGATTCTAAATCTCCTGATTTGTTGTGTTCACTTTGACTATCCTGACTTTTCCTGTGTGTAACCATGATGTCTTCGGAATTCTTGACAGCTGGTGATTCTAAATTTCCCAGTGTGTTGCATTCACTCTGACTATCCTGACTGTTCCTGTCCGCAGCCATGTCTTCAGAATTCTCGACAACTGGTGATTCTAAATCTCCTGATTTGTTGTCTTCACATTGATTGCCCAATTTATCTGGGCTGTTCCTGTCCATAACCATGCCATTTTCAGCAACGCCATTCTTGAGCTTTGTGAACGTTTGGCCAGCTTTTTGACTGGTCTGAGCATCCTCAGTATGACTCTTAGCTATGTGGTTCTCGACATCCTCTAAGCACCTGAAGTTCGAACCGCACAGCGGACAGGTATGCTGCTCAGAATGCTCTGCATTAACATGAAACTCCAGCTCTTCTTCAAGTGATGTTCTAAAAGCACAAAAGACACAGGTATAGTCACAATTTTTTAAACTCTCAGAACCATCTCTGTGAAAATGTTTTATGTGACGTTCCATTCCTGCAGCAGACATTTCTGTGGCCTCACACAGGAAGCAGGAAAAACTCCTGGCAGTATTCTGTTCCTGGCGTGAAACCGGTTCCAGAGGCATGGTGGCAGACTGAAACTTAGGGTGTTCTTCTCAGGAAATTTAAATCTGAAACTGAAAGAAAAAAAAAGAAAAAAAATCGGAGCATTGTTATTTATATTATTTATTCCCATTAAAAAAAGACTATCTATGATCATTGTTATCATTATCACTGACTGGATCATTCTGGATTACATTCTGATTATCGTTGCTACCACTTTCAAGCTGTGTGCAAAGATTGTATTGCTGTTTGTTGGACTTCCAGGTTGATTTTCATGGGAAAAGCAAGCAGCCACAGTGAAGCACCATCTCATTTAAAAAGAAATCTTACCATTACAACAAAAAATTACTGTAGAATCAAGTACTGTTCCAAGATACTTAAAATGATCAACAGATTCAGCAGTTCTGTTGCAAGTGAGAGTCAGCTGAGGTTGAATACCTTTCTTAATAATAACAATAATAATAATAATACATTACATATATTTCAAACAAACAGAACCTTAAATATTGTAGTCTACCATTATTGCCTATCAAACAATAATCATGTTACACACACACACACACACACACACACACACACACACACACACACACACACACACACACACACCAGTCTTTCTTCCTAAAGGCTGATGGGGAAGTCTTTCACTTTTGACATCTCCAGACAGAGATAGGACTCATTGCAAATTACAGAAGAGACTGGAATGCATCCATGGAGTGTGCTGTCATTACCTCATCTGGCAAGCTGTTCCAGTCTGCAGTAGCTGGCGGGGCGGGCGGGGGGGGGGGGAGGAAAAACAATTGGCATAATGAGGTAAGTGGTAGTGGAGGGTGGGTTCTAAGTATGGTCTTAGGATCGTCAGGTGTTCCTTCTGGTCCAGTTGTAAGTTGGAGGGCATTCGGTGCTTGTGCTAAGGAGTCTGTGGCTGTATAATCTGTAGCGAAGTTGCAGCCATCAACTGATTATGGGTTGGAATGATCAGCAAGTGCAACCAAATGTTCACAGGCAGCAGCAGCCCACACTTTTGACACCTTTTTCAGCAAGTCAGTAACCAGATTCCTATCATTGGCGGGAGCTGCCACAAGTATTATTTTTGTTGTGACAAAAGTTTTTGTTGTGATAAACACGTGTTTGTCGCGACAAAACATGTCTTTTGTTATGACAAAAGTATGCTTGCCGTGACAAAACTTTTGTCAGGACAAAATTATGTTTGTTGTGACAAAAAAAAAAAATGGTGATAAAATTATGTTTGTTGCAACAAGTTTTGTCATGACAAGCACACTTGTCGCAACAAAAGTAAGCTTATCGTTTATATGTTTGTCATGACTAGGAGTTTTGTCGCGACAAGCATATTTTTATCATGACAAAAGACATGTTTGTTGCGACAAAAGACATGTTTGTCATGACAAAACTTTTGTCGCGACAAAAGTGATACTTGTGGCAGCTCCCGCCAATGATAGATTCCAAGCTTTGTTTTCCAACACCCTTCCTTTCAGCTCTGCCATAATTGGTTATGCCACCACTCCTTGTCCTTATCTACAGGTGCATCTCTGTTGACCCTTTATTCTCACACAGTCAGTATACTCTGTGGAATTTCCTGAAAATCTGAGTACTAAGATTGTGGAAACAATGCAGCATTGAAACAAGACTGCAAACGTTAGGTGTGTCTGCAAAAAATTAGTACTGTCTTTGGGGTTTTGTTTGTGCTGGTGTAACTGTAAGCATTGTGAGCTGTTATAATAGAGATGCAACCTAATATAATTAGAGCTGTCTATGTGGTTACAAACTTACTACCATTTGAGCACCAAGTGTGTTGGCAGTTTTGTCACACAGGTAGCTGACAGTTTTCAGAGACCTACGGCATTATAACCAATTACGGCAGTGGTATTGGTAAGAGGAGGCATGCTTGGTAACAGTGGTTTTTCACCTTGACTGCAATGCAGACCCCCATTAATGATTTTCTTTGTTTACACCACCACCGACTGGAACCACCTCAGTGATGACCAGGTGAAGGCCCCCACACTTGAATACTTAGAACGAATGATTGCCACCCCAAGCACCATCTAACTCGCACATGTGCACTCCCCTCCTGTGGCATATATACCTAAAGTTAGGTCCTGCACCGTACAAGATCAAGATCAAGAATGGCAAAATAACCAGCTTGACTATGGTCATTAAACAGACAGAAGAAGTTAAACTAAGGGTGGGTGGGTAGGTACAATGGGAGTAAAAATCTGAAACAAGAATGACTGCTAGTGTTCTATAACAAGATCCACACACAAAAAGGTTAAAAAGAATGCTATTTATTAGGACAAGACAAAACCAGCAAATTTTCGGAGTAATCCCCTTTGTCAAGCTACAAAACTACACTTAACAGCTAAATGGTCAAATTCTTCCAAACACTGGACAGGAAAACAACAGCTCAACCAAAAACAGATAAGTGGTTTAGCTTTTCACTTCATTTTTCATTGTTTTTGACAGTTTAGCTGTTGTTTAAGTGTCATTTTGTAATACCCTGAAATTTGCAGGTTTTGTCTTGTCCTAAAAACTGAACAGCATTCTTTTGAAACTTTTATGTGTTTGGGAATTTTATGTGTTAGGGTTAGGCATAAAAAATAAATAAGCCACTCCCCCTTTTTCTCGCACACCATAAGTATCAGTAATGATCAGACATTGATCCTGGATATTATTGGAAGAAGAAAAAGAAGGAAGAAATGGGGATTGAAGATTATGCCCCCTTTTTCTCGCACACCATAAGTATCAGTAATGATCAGACATTGATCCTGGATATTATTGGAAGAAGAAAAAGAAGGAAGAAATGGGGATTGAAGATTATGTCCTTAGCGGGCAAACAATCCAGAATCGTTTTTCTCATGATTTCTGAGTGGATTAATACGTGACTATCAATCTGGTTTGATACACATACCAGGCCAATGGGCATCATTTACGATGTGTGTTGCAATACATTTTTCTTGCTCACGCACGGGAATACCTTCTTCTCTGGTTGCGGCTGTCAGCTTGACCAGTGCATAGAACAGTAATAAGGTCATGAGGTTCAACCGGGAAGTTAATAAAGAATTTTTTACCTTGATATGTTAGATGCCTTCCACACTCAGATCAGTGATGAATGATTTAACTTTTAAAAATAGAAACTGGTATATATATCACCTTTCGGTTTCATTTCACTCTTTGGAGAAAGAAATCACAAAGATCCTTTCCAAGAGACGTAACTCTCTCTGACCAATCAACCGTCTTCTGCCAAGGTTAGTCTGTTTCGCCAACTTGCGTAGAAGGACCACCCCGATACCGATGGGCCGGTAGAACAGGCTAACTACTGTCAAGGCCACCAGCTTTGCACGTTCGAAGGGATCAGTGGTTGAAACGACGCATTAGGCTTGAACAAAGCTTGAAACAGTAATATTGGGCATTTCCCCTCCTCACAGCCACAGAGTTCGACGGTCTGCCGTAAACAGCAAGATCAAACAAGGTCTTGTGGCGCGTTCTTGTGACTGAAGATGTCTAGATTTATTTCAACTTTGTTCAGGTTGGGCTTGCAAGTGCAACGAACACGAAATCCGATTTCAGCTGCACGGCGCTTGCATCTATCGTCTGCAAAGCAGGGTTCTGCTGGTGAAGGTATGTGTAGCTTGGTCATTTTAAAATGCACTAAATGTTAAGCCTTAAGCGCATGTTTTATATGCAGATATTGTTCTGTTCTGCTTCATAGACTGAATCCATGACCTCTCTGTACTCAGACAACGACCATTTCGTCAGCATCGAGTCAGGCCGACCAATTACTTCTCCCTCTGCTGCTTGTGGTAGAGCTACCCAACCCCAGTAACGATTCAGGTACCAGACGGACACCACAGTCAGTATCAGCGCCTGAAACAATGTCCACTCAGCATTTAAATAAAGGCAACTCTTCCTTGGCCCCTTGTGGAACATATGATTATATTATTATTATTATTATAGGACTGTTGGCATGGAAAGATCGTGGCGTTGTTTGCGAATCATGCAATCAGTAAACGTCCATGCCCCATGTCAAAGTGGGGACCTTCTCCTCTGCTAACCTAGATGAGTGATGTTAGCTGGTATTGTGTTGTGCGTGGCTGCCCAAACTACAGCTCATTTGTCTTTGACCTGCATTTGGTAACCCAAGAGCACTCAGGGAGAGCCGGTGGCGCAGAACTAGGGCACTTACAAAAGTCAGGTTAAGATGGTCACCACGGGGATGGGTGGCCTACGTGCTAGGCTTTGCACCCGGCCTGATGTTTCTCTGTAGTCAAATTCTGTGCAGACTCGACAAAAGTCCTTAGGGTGAGACTATTTAACTGAGATCCCCAGTGTGTACGTGTATACGCATACAAAAAGGTCAGATACGCACATTATATCCTGTAGTCCATATCTGAGTGTGATGGATTATGGAAACTGAAATAATGCAGCATGCACTAAAAGTAAAAGGCATCATTTCTATGAAGCATGAATGAATGGGTGCTTCTTCTTTTTTTATTATACGTGAACTTGATGAAGCATAAAACTTCCATGTAAAACTTGTGTGTTTACAATGCCAGATGCACCAGCTTAGGTAATTATCCATGACAGATCCTTATAAGTTATATAAAATTTTAAAAAAGCATGGGTGCATGTGCACCCATGACATACAGCCAGGAATATTCAGTGAAAGCACCATGGGTGCATCCAGAATGTGATGTTAGGCCTTATTCCCATATGACTGATACCCATTTTGGTGTTACTATATACTGAGTGGATTATATATATATATATATATGAAAATAGAATTGGTCAATTGCAATGGCTTCCCAGTCCTCTCTCCGTGAGAATGTATGTCAAATAAATATCAGGCAAAATATCACGCAAGTCCATTTGCTGAATGCCCAACACAACAAATGTATGACCAGGAATGCTGGCCAAATGAAATGCCTCTTTAAAACATGGGTGCCTGGGTGCCATTTAAGTTTTCAGTCGATGTATGGCAAAGGTGAAATACGAAAGGTCAGTATAACAATTAGCCTTCATACAATTGCGGCATGGGCAACTGACTGTCAGGCATACGTGTACTCGACCAGCCACTGCCTGACATTGTGACAATGTCGCCACTGTTAATATTACATCACCCAAAGATATCTTTCCCCTCCACGTGTGTTGGCTGTGGCTGTGCTTAGCCAGCTAAGCAACATTAGAGGACATGACTTTGCCTCACGCATGGAGCCACTCTACTTAAATCTTGATGGTTCAGTGCTGTTGCACGGCTTGCGACTGTGGCATGTTGCCCTAGGTGTATACATTTTTTATATGACTAAGTGCCAAAAGGTGCGCATGAAAAGAGGACACAGTAGGTCACACAAAAAAGTATGAAATAAAGTAAAAAGAAGTAGGTTTTTAGAATGAATACTGTATTGGTAATCAACACTTCAAAGTAGAAGATAATGACTTTATTAGTTTTTGAGAAAATGAGCTTTGAAAGATAAGTGTATTATGTCGGATGTCAGGGATTGCGACACAAAAGTGCTACTGTATGGCTGTTAAATTATTATTTTTATTCCCAACCACTTTACACAGATTAAGGATGTCCTCACAAGTATTTTCAAATAAATGTATTGCAGTTTGCCTTCTTATAAAAATATTGGCATGTACTGTTTGTCACAATACCTGACATCCGACATAATTAAATTTTTCACCTTTTCTTTCTGACAACAAAAACCAAAAGTTTCAGACATTCTGCCATTCAGACATTCTAGTGCAGGTAACAAACACATTGGAAAGTCAGTTTTGAGGACTTTGTTTCTTTTCTTGACAGCACCAAAAAACCCACCAAAAGTGTCGAACATCAGCATTACAGCAAAGTATGACAGTGTCATAAATGTGACTTGACAGTGAAAGTAATTATTGAAGATTCTACATTTATCTTCAACTACAAATGTAAAAACATATATTTAAACACAGTGCTACATTCAACTTATGATTGTTGGCTTTTAGTTTTACTGCAGAATCATAAAATGTTGAACATCAGCTTGCGACAAAGTCGTAAGACTTGACAGTGCAACATAAAACTTTCTCTTCAGCTATAAAAATACACATAAAGTAGTAAAGTAGCATGTACTTAGATCCAGGGTACTGCATTCAACTTCCTTTTTGATACACATTACAATTTACATACAGTTGGCTTGTAATTATAGCATTGTAACCCTGTTGAGCATTTCCCTGATTGGCTATCTCATAGTCATACTTCAGTCACAAAACACAACATTTAACAGAAGTCTAAAACACCATACCACCTCCTACAGTACAAAAAGAAACTGTACCTTGAATGTTTCAAGAGAATGCACACCACTAAAAAAATGAAACAAACTCTTACAAACAAACATCATTGAGTTTTGAGTGTCCCACTGCCCACTGGTATTTCACATCTCCAAGTAGGTCAATCCAGCTACTGTAGTGGTCGCCTGGGGCAAAGCCTGACCGGCACAGCCCTAGCCATCATCAACACTACTCACTGGAGGGGCATAGCCTACTCTGAAGGTACCGATTTTGGAAGACGTGAACAAAAAGTCTCAAGGGTGGGTGCAGCAGCCACATCCTCAGTGAGGTCATTCCAATCCTTGATTGCATTGGGAAAAAGGAGAATTTCCTGTAGTCAGTAGACAGGAGGGCACTGGGTATAAGGGAATGGGAATGATGGGCTCTTGTGATACTGGGACGGTAACCTGGTATTCACTTGGTGTCAGTGGCTATGGAGCCTTGGTGATGGTGGAACTTATAAAAGTTCACCAGTCTTTCTTTCCTGCGCCTGTGTTGGAGATATGGTCAGCCCAGCGTTGCCAGCATGTTGTTGACGCTGGATGTCCTGCAGCATCTCTGCGGTGTCCACCATGCTGCCTTTTGCTGTACAGACTCTAGGCGGTTGATCAGCTTGATGTTGTTTGGGTCCCAGATAGAGCTTGCATATTCCAGGACTGGTGTGACATCTGCCTTTCACTAAAGAGGAGCCGATCTTCAGGGTTCTTCCCAGAACCCAGGGTCCTGCTTGCCTTGTTGGTGATGTTGATGTGTCTCCCAGGTGGTGTCTGACGTCAGTGTAACACCCAAGTAGTGAGTACTGTTGACTGTCTTGAGCATCTGGCCATGCAGAACGTGGTAGTATTTCCTCTTGCTTTTAGTGACACTTGGGACGTCACATCTGTCCGGGTGGAAGCACATGTTCCATCTGCCTTCTCATTACCCATACAGAAATTGTTTAGATCATTTTGGAGTATTGCTTGATCTTCAGCTGTGGAGATGGGGTGCTGACAGATGGTGTCATCTTCAAACAATCTCAGTCTGGAGGTAGGCTGTTATGGCAGGTCACTGTATATAGAACAAACAATTCTGGGCCAAGAACACTGCCTTAAGGCACCTTCGAGTCCCATGAGACAAAGTTTGACCTGGTACCATCAACCATGACAGCTTGTTGTTGATCTCTCAGGAAGCTCTTGATCCATGTGTTTGTTCTACTGGTGATCCCATAATGGGACATCTTGTGAAGCAGGCCTTGGAGAAGTTCAGCCTACAAGGTCTACCAGTTTCCCTGCCTGAAGGTCATGCGTGAGTTCACTGATTTTAGTGATTAGGCCAAGGAGTTGGGTTTCAACCACATTTGAATCCATGTTGTTCAGGAGCTATGATGATGTTGTCTTCTGGGCGCCGTCTTCTGCATACTGCATGATGCTACTGATGACAATATGCGAGGATCTTGCACAAGTTGCAGACGACACTTGCGAAGGAAATTGGTTGGAACATTTTTGAACGGTAGTGTTCTTAAAGTTAAAGACAGGTGTGATGAGTGTGGTTCTCCAATCTTCAGGCACAGTGCTGCTACTGAATGAGGAGTTGATGATCAAGGTCATAGCAGGGGCAATTTTGTCCTACTCCAGGTCATGTCAGCAACTATTAGTCTGAAATAATAAGACAATAACAACCAACATGAGAAACATCATCAACAAAAAATCCTATCCACAAGCATAATTTATCCATAAAATACAATGAATAATTCAATAAAATTAAAAGTAGAAAACCTAAACTAAAACCAAACAAGCAAAATAAAAAGTCTAGTAAATGACTCTTAGTAGCCTTACAAAACTTAAACAAGAAGGTGTCAGATGTTGTCAGCAACAAATTTTGGGGTAACCCTGACGTCCGACCGACTTAATCTTCGTAATTTTTTATTAATTTTTTTAATGGTTATTTCTAGCCGTCCACGATTTCACAAGTCGATCTTGCCAAACGAAAAGCTATGCAGTGTTGGGATGGCAACTGTCATATTTCACAAATGTCTGCACTGTGCAACTGGACGTCAGTTTTACGCCACATGGTGATCGGACGTCCAAATTACAGCAAGAGCTCATGCGCAATATAATTTTTCATTGTGGTACTAGCACAACATCAGCCACCGCAAATCTCACCCATTGCATAAAAATGACACTTCGTCCTACTGCGCTCTAACCTGAACACAAAAGATCATCTAAATAACTATTAACTAGCTGATTTCATAAAATAAACGGTGCAAAATTGTGATTGGACGTCAGGAATGGTCGGACGGCAGCCTCACGACAATAATTGCGATGTACCTTTCGATGTTCGCGGCAGACGATTCCTTCGACGCCATTCAAATCAAATGTGACCGGGAAGTGTCACGTGGTGCCTTCGTGTTTGTTGATGAGTGTAAACCTATAGTATTTTGTTTTTCACTCAGAACTTGTTACATAATCGGACATCATATATTGCGACAAAATTTGAGTAGCAGCGATTTTTTTTAATGCAACAAAGGTTGTTTGGTTAAATCTTTTAAAAGCTGCTGAGTGATTGACCGCGAGTCTGACGTGCGTATGACGTCACTTCCGCTCGTGTCAAGGGTCAGAGTTCTTTTCAGTCTGTTGTTGAAAGTTTGCATTTCATATTGCGACACAGATGACGTCCGATCAAATAAAGTTTGATACGCTTTAAAAAAAAGCATAATTTAGTGAAAGTCTTCCTGATGCATGAACCTTGTATAACGATCTTTCGCTAACATAATAGATGTGACAAATATCACTTTTCCTTGTTTTTTTTATCCAAACGAAGCCGACAGAGATGGGCTCTGTGCCACTGTCCGTTTTTCGTGGTTGAATTTCAGCAGTAAAATCACACTTTATCAGAGATATTTCCCAAACCGCTTCAAAATTAGTGCTGCGATTATTTCAACTATATCCCCGTTAATTTCCACACACATTCAACCCACACTCAAGACCAACAAAAAATTTTAAACATCTTTTATTCTCAGCACAACCATGTCACCCATTGCAGACTCACCTTTTGGCACTTAGTCATATATTAAATTTATAGATTGTTATGTATACATTGTCATTGGTGGTGTAAATTGTGGTGTGCTCACCCTTGTCAGTGAGATACAGCGCTATAGAAGTGATTTCTGTTATTATTATTGTTATGTCTGTTGTGGCCTTTATTTGGGTATTTGCTGATGCAGTCAGTGAAGGCTCTCCAGAGTGCTTTTAAGATACAGTCAACTTCCCTGTCTGCATCCTTTTAGGGTTGGGTATGTAGGGCAGCAAGGTAATTAATTAAGCAACCAGTTAAACCCTGTAACTCAAACTCTTCTTTTTTTCTTTTCTTTTTTAACACAGAAGTATGTTTCAAAATTCAGCTTTATCTGATGCGGTTACTTTTTTGACTTGAGGAGTTCCTCTGGTTGATAGATGCTGTCATGAATGCTGTTTGCGAAAGAGATGTCAATAATGGCTGTTTTGAAGTGAAAAATAGGTGATCTACACATTTTTCTGTTGGGTTTCATCTGAAATGACAGCTTATGAAATTTGTATAGTGATAATAACTTTTGTTGTGCTGTACCCAGTGAACAGATTATAAGCTTTGGTGCTATGCGGTATCATAAGTGCATAGAATTAAGAAAACATTAAAAAAATCAATACAGTGGACAAGGACTATGCATACATACAACAACACCTCATTCCCCCCCCCCCCCCGCAGTAAAGTTTATGAGGTTTCAATCAGCCACCAAGGGTATGCAGCTGGAGTTGTGTGTGCATTGCATACCTGGCCAGTTTCAAACTAATTAGTTAAAAAGGGGCTGGTTAGTTTATCGTCAGAAGATGGTGACCTGGTCTGGTCTTGAAACAAAGTATATAATAATAATAATGGAAATTTGTAAAGCGCCTACCCTGCGGCTCAAAGCACTGAACATGCATAGTATAACACACATAATGTACATCAAGATGGAAATGTTATCAGCAATTTAAAAAAATACAGAAGAGCTAATACATAATGTAGACAAGGGTTCAAGCGTAACTATGCTAAAGGTGCTCACACACACACTTACAGAGGACAATGTTGCTTAACTGAAATATTCTGAGAAGAGAAGTGTCTTGAGTTAGCTTTTGAAGGAAGAGGGAGTAGCAGAGTGCCTGATGTCTTGAGGGAGATTGTTCCTCATCTCTGTACTTGCTGTTGATGTAGCCATCTCATGGAATGTTGCTGTCTTCAAACATTTATCAGATGTATATTAAAACTGTTACGCTTATTTCAGGTTTTCACAAGCCATCAGACTTTGACAAGAGGATTCTGGTGTGGACGAAAATGTACCCAAATGTAGCTGGTGTGCCAGAGGAAGTGACGTAAGTGTAAATTCTGATTTGTTATTAGGCATGATGATGTATTTATTGTTAGAGAAATAGATGTTTTGAAGCATCTGGATTATACCACTGGATTTACTGATAAGCCTAAGGGCATAAATGTTAACTGTATGGGCCAGGAACAAAAGCCCACCAGACCAAAACCCACCTGACAGAAGCCTACCACCAAAGTTAAAGCCTTTACTGAAGCCCATCAACTGATTTGTTATGAAGTATAAAACAACTCTTTCCAGATGAATGTTTAGCATTATAGTACTTTTTTGATCACTATAGATGTTCAGTAATAAGTATATAAAAAAAACTTCCTTAAATCTGACATTTTGAACATCTCGTTGAGCAGTATTCTGTCACCTGCTGCAAATTTTCACCACAGGTGTTAGAACAGATTGTTAAATGCATTTCATAAACAAGATCACAGCAAACTTCATTTTATTCTTTTGTGAGCTTTACCTGCATTTGAAATTGAAGTATAATTATACATTTCTGAACTGGGTGAATATATAAAAGAGGGACTGAAGTGAAAAACATTATGGGCCCTATTAATATCAATGAAGATCAGGTCACTCCAGGTGCATTCTGTGGGGAATTCATAGAACACTCTCAGTGAGTGCTTTACATTTAATTAAGGGAAAGTATTGACTGCATGAATATGTACACACACACACACACACACTCTCAAAATCAATGGCATAATAATACATGAATGTAGTTCATTCATACAGAGCATAATCAAACACACCTGCTAACAAGATTGCTTGCACGCAAACACACAATACAATACAATAATACTTGATTAATCCTTAAAAAGGAGATTCAGTTGTCTGCCTTTAGCAAATAATAACAAGTACTTAAAAACATAATGAAGTACTATACTATTACTAAGTCTATACAGTTTCACTTGCTTAATTAGAATAAAAACTTAGTAAAATCAAATGAATAAACAGAAGAAAATACAGTTGCAATCACAATGACAATGTTGCCCGTATCATGTACACACATACTAGTTATCACACCCTTGAGTTAATCTTAAGTAAGACACACACACACAGTCACTATATCTCTCTCTCTCAATCACGTCTTCTCAACAAACAAAAAACATCCTGGTTAAAAGGCACTTAAAATCACTATATATCCACACTCATGCCTCACATACATCAGCACATAATAGGATCACTCATAGGATCACAAGCACATGCACGTACAATGCCCCCAAAAGGCTTGTACACAAGCACATGCTGCTGAAAAGGACATGAAAAAGAAGCTATTACTGGTTAAAATACCATTTGAAGAGATTAATTTTTAGACTGGCTTTCGAAGGCAAGGGAGAGAAAGGCTGGGACAGAGTGAAAGGGAGAGAATTTTAGACTTGTGCAGCATAGAAGGCACAACCACCATGCATAACCACAGTAGAGAGGGTTAGTACACAGGTGGTAGTGGGGGGCAACCTGACTGTACCTACGCTTGTGCGCATGCCTCAAGCGTAGCGGAGCCCAAGTCACACAGGTCACTACCTAAACACCTGCCCCTTCACACAGAAGAGTCACTTGAGAAGGTTCATCCAGTGACAAACTTTACAAATCAGTCTTTAGTGGCATCACTAGTCAAGTAGTTGTTATGCTAATAAAACTGACAACAAAGACACACTCCATGGCAGCTGGTTACTTCAGTTAGTTGCACCGCTAGGGCCCACCATTTTGATTTTGGTTGAACTTGATAGGGTTGCATCGTAGAGCTAAAACAGCAATAAAATCAACAAAAGCAACCCACATTACAATCTCATACAAGCATACGATACTAATCTACAAAGAAAAGTAAAAGTTTAATATTTACATAGCAAAATAAAGTCAAATGGTCCCTACGAATTCACTGTGGTGAGAACGCAGCAGTAGATGAAAAACTTGAGTCATGTGGTGAACAATCTTCGTAACATCTGACCTCGACCTCTGATCCGCACACAAATCGCTGACGTTATGAGAGAAAATAGTTCCCTAACCACTACCACTACCACCCGTAGACACCCACCCTCACTAATAACCTGTACTCAGAAAGAGACAGAATCTATTTTTATCTCAGTTATTGTAATGTTAGCTGATAACATATCCATAGCTAGAGTATAGATGCTGCACTATGCATAACCAGTCCTGTTATTTATTGCTGCCAGAACTAGAGTTTAAGAAATCAAGAGAGTGTTTTAAAACAAAATCCTTTATTTGTTTTAATTTTGATCTCTTTTACCTCTTTATGGAAACTTTGACTGTGTGCAGCATAGACATTCTTTTCTGTGGGTTAAGCAAAGTTTCATCAAGAACTTTTCCTGGCAGTGACTTTGCCTTTTTTCCTTTTCTTTTTATAACACAAAAACTGCACTGATGAAAAAGAAAGATTTTTTTTTTTCCCCCTTTGTAATTCTGCCAGGAACTTGTGCTATTTTGGTAAAAAGTCAGCTGAAAATTTTGCACTGTTAATGGTCGTTTTCAAGTAACATCATGGCAGTGAAGGAGTTAAATCTCCATTTGCGGGTAACAAGAACAGATTGCAGCAGAAAGAATTGATTGCAACAGCTGTGGAGAATTTCTGTTTGCGGGCAGAAATGTGTTAGAGTGGTGCCATTGGATATCTTTTATGAACCCCACCACCCTATTTTTGTTGTTGTGGAAAGAACGACAAGACATGCTTTTAATTCTGATTTTTTTTCTCACAGGAATACCAAGATGAAGAAAGCAAAAGATATGTTTCGGATCCGAGTCAACATCTTGATGGGACTGACTACCATTGTTCTGTGTATGGTGTACATGTCATCTGGGAAGAAAGCACAGGAGCGAGGAGAGAGCGTCATCCAAATGAACAGAGATCGGCATTTTGAATTTCAACAGCAAAAATAACTCTAAAAAATAATGTCTCAGTTTGGGCTTGATCCGTTGTACAATCACATATTATTATTTTCTCTACCTGGTGAACTATGGGCATCGGATTCTTGGAATATTTTAAAGATCCTATTAAAGTCTAGGTTTCCTGTTAGTTCTGGCACTAGGTCATCAAAGAAATTATATTATTTTAGACATTAGCACACATGTACACTTTATTTCCCTAATACTCAGTAGGTTTTGCTAGAAAGTATTTATGTTGCTGTGATTTGGTTTAAGTCAAAGGATTCTTCAAGAAAAACAAGGACACAAAAAAAAACAAGTGAGGTTTTGAAATGAATTTGTTTGATAAGCTGTGCATTTCTCTCTTTCTGTAAAAGTTATGACTTATTTCTGATAATTTAAGTGGGCATACTTGAAGTAAAGATGGCCAGATAAGCTCCTTTCTGGGATACTGGAATCAGTTTGTTGATCGCCTGAAGGAAGGCCTGGGATGTCTGATACCTTCCTCCTGTCTGGAATCTCAGGGCCAGCATTTGAGCCCCCTTTCCTATCTCCACCTCTTTTTTCTCTCCCCTGCCTAGTTCTTTGTCTCTTGTTATTTTTCTGCTAACGGTCCCTTCTTCTGACTTTTTTCCAGAAAGTTCTCCATTTTTTTTTTTTTTAAAGTGATAGACGTTGCTTGTGCAGCTCTTGTTCAGCAGCTAGGAGATGGTAGCTGGTATGTGACATGTGCAGCTTGCTGCCATGCGGCACTGGTATTTTCCATTATTAACTTGTATAACCTTTTTTTTCTCCATTTCTGTCCATTCCTTTTTATATTAAAAAAATCTGATTTCAATAGATTGGATGATGATACCAGCATGTCCTACCTTTACATGCTTTTTTAACAAGGGAAATGTTGAAGGGACTAACTCTGTGAAAATTTGTGTTTGATGTTTTTGTGTGTATACTTTGTTTTATATTTGTGTATGGGTTGATTTGACTTTGGTAATGGGTTTACATTAGAAGAGTTTTGAAATGTGCACTGAGATGACCCAGTGCGGTTGACAGGATGTCAAAATCCAGTTACTGACTAACTAGTTTGATGATTCCAATGAAAATGGCTTTGATGAAATTTGAAGGTCACAACATCATCAGAAAGATTGTAGCAAAAGTTGTGCTTTTCGGCAAATTCCTGTCTGATTTGGTTCAAACTATGTATGATTATGACATACAATTAGAAAAAGGCATGTGCAGCAATGTTTGAAAAAATATGACCTCATTGTAACAGAAAATGGATGTAAGCAGAACTAAGTCTGATACCATTATGACCTCATTGTAACAGGCAATGGATGTAAGTAAAACAGTAAATCATATAGAGCAAAACAGTTCTTTAGAAGCAACTATCGCAGGGCAGAATGATGGGTGTGATTTATATTGCACATTCTCACCTGTTCCAAAGATTATTGCAGTATATTGTGTATCATGTATTGTGCTGTTTTCAATTAGTTCCTATGAAGAGAATCTAGATCTTATTGTGCCATTTCTTGCATGAACATTCATGTGAGACTGTAATGGTCAGTGTTAGTTTGAAAGCTGAAGTTATGGTTTTGTTTGCTTATTTGGCCAATTTTAATTGTCACAGGATTGTTATACACAGAAAAGCTCACACACCCGATACTTTTGATGATAAGTGCATGCATTCAAGGGAGATGACTAACACATGCAGGGAATTGAATGTGGAATATTTTTATTTTTTATGCTGCATTTTAATCTTTATGATGACCTTGAACCTTTTCTTTTTTTTATTCATGGTAGAACAAAAAGTTGTATTTTTCCTATTTAGATGTTGGTTAATGGATGTTTTGCTCATCTTGTTTTGTATTTGTTGTTGTTTGTAAACCTTTTTCAGGCAACCAGATTTGTCTGAAGGTAGCAAGGAATAGGATGCTTGACTTTGGATCCCCCCCTTCCCCCCAAACAACCACTAAAACATGCATCTGTGTTTGATGCTTATGACTTGGTGCCATATTTTGAAAACTGCAGTTATGTATTATGTACTGTGTGAGGCTTGGTGTGTTGTTTATAAACAATGTATTTCTTCTGCATTGCTAAAGACCTGTCACTGTAGAATAAGCAGACTGTTTCTGTGCAGAATATATATTGCAGAATCTTTATTGTTTGTGTGTGTAAATATAGAAATTTTCCTTTTGACTGCATAAAATGACAGCATGTCAGTATACACAGTATAGTCAAACAAAGTTTCAAGTCAGTCATTCATACTTACCAGCAGCTCATTCAGGTCAACAGTATTAAATAAACACATACACTCACATTAAAATGACTGGGCGTAAAGCACAAAGTTACCTACTCACATTCGCCCTGATATAACTAATAGTTGACTAGGCATAAAACACCAGCTTACTTACCTACTCACACTAAAAAGTAATACCCTAAAATAACAGGTAGCATGCTGAGACACAAGCCATTATAATAAAAATTCTTTTAAAAAACAGTCCCCAACACTTCATTGGATGTTGCTACGGTGGACAGTGGCAGTAAGAAATGATGAATGGAACCAGCTCGTCTTGGCCCAAAAGCTGATCAGTCTGCTGGGTCTTGCAGAAGTGTGTCTGGAGGTCTAGGACAGGTCTGCCACTCTGCCTGCTGGTGGTTTTGGTGACCATGTCCTGTTCTTTGAGGCTGCTGAAGTGACAGAGGCCGTTGAATACCACCACTGACCCCACTGGACCTGAAAAAACTTAGGACAAATACTGAAAGGCTTCAGCTGCTTCATAAGGTACAGCTGCTGGTTGCCCTTCTTCAAGGGGACCAGGGCATTCGGGGACCAGTCTGACTTGGCGTTGATGATGGAGCCCAGGTACTTGTATTCCCTCACAGTTGCTACCTCCTCTCCAATGATGGCCAATGGGCAAGGAGTCGGGGGATCTCTCCTGAAATCCAACACTGTCTCCTTGGTCTTGGAGATGATGGGAAGGAGGTGGTTGACCTTGCACCAGCCCACAAGCTTCTCCACAGCACTGCAGAATGAGTTTTCACTCGTAGTGATGAGACTGGTCAGAGACATGTCATCTGAGAACTGAATGGGAGTGTGTCTTTGGCAGTACACCGGCAGTCTGTTGTATACATCGTGAACAACACAGGGGAGAGCACACATCCGTGAGGGGCTCCAGTGTTGGTGCAGACTTCAGTTGATGTGGTGTGCATGTATCCTAGCAGTTCCATCTGTGTGCAGTTTTCTGGGACCAGTGTGTTAAGGTGACATGGTTGGTATGTTCAGAGTGTGCCAAGGCCACCTCAGGCTGGGTAACACTGGGTTGGTTAGTGTGTGAGTTCACATGCATTATCCTGACTGTGTCTAGCTGTTGTGGAGATGGGTCCCTAGGCCAGCTCTTAAGGTAATCCTTTAGTTTGAGGGTTAGGAGTATTTGTACAGTACATTTTATAGGACAAACTCCAAACTGGCCCACAGTCTGTTGAAAAGGACAATTGGCCAATTACCATTGCTTGGGGTGTGGCATAGGACATTGTCAGTTCTGTTTTTGTTCTTTGGTTTTGGGATACCTAAAATGTAATGGGAGCTTTAGTTGCAGTTACATGCTTTTTTTAATTGCCAGTTTGAAGACAATACGTGAAAAAGAGTGGCATCGATTAGTAAGATTTTGGTACTTGCTCAGCAAAGACTAGTCTTCCATCTGCTTTTGACTCTGCACTTTGGATCCTCAAATCCAAAACTGTGTCACACCAACTTTTGCATATGACAATTTGTTATTTTTATATTCACTCTTCAGACTTTACACATTGACCAACCAGGTCCATTATCAATATTGATTATATATAATGCAGGTCTGTGGTGCCCATAATGTCAGGGCAAACTCAAGCATGCCTGTTTACCCTTGAAGTGGTGATGATGATGAAGTGATGCTTTATGTCCTCAGATGTCAGTTGACATATTAGGGACAAGTTGTGACCAATGCCGAAGCATGGTGCAATAAATCTTTACGTCCACGGAAACCAGAAGGCTCATTAGGACGGACAGTCCAGGACGTCCACCTCGACTCTCACACAGCTCCTGAACCATGTGCCCTTGAAGTGGTAACAGAAGTGTGAATATATAGCAGTAGATATACCCGGGAAGTCTTTTGTCTGTTGCCAATGTATTTTGTGCGGAGCTCTAATCCCAGATTTATATATAAAATGGTTTGGAGGGAAGGGGTTGTCTTTTGTATGACTTGTTGAGATGACGTAGATGGTGTATTGTTGGCTTTAATTGTTGCTTGTTAGGGAACTTGATGAATAATATAGCTGTGTTTAATACCCAGACCAGATGTCTCGTTAGATTACTTTTGTGTGTGCACACGCGCATGTCCGCGCATTCCTATGCTTTGAATGTTAACATAGGGGCTTTAGGTGGAGTTTTGATGTAAACCGAGTTGAGACAGCCAGTGCTTTTGTGGGGAAGGAGGGGGCTGGAGACAGGAGGGAGGTTGGATGCGGATGACAGGAAAGAGTGCCAGATTGGCTGGTGGTTAGGAGAAGGCAGGGGTGGTGCATGGGGGAGGAGGGGGGGGAAAGAGAGAGTAGCTTGAGCAGGGAAAAGTGTCAGGCAATACCAGTATGTGGTGCAGTTAATGCCGGGTCTGCTTATTGTGTTGCCAGTCAGTGTATTTTGTGTGGAGCAGTAATCCCAGATTTATGTATATATTATGAACAACAAACCCTGGCTTGGTGAACTTAGAGCATGTCACTTCGGTCAAGCTATTCAATAAAATGATTTTTTTTAAAGTAGTTCAGTTGTGACTTTTTATCCTGTTAAGTCTTTTCTTCTTCTGTTTTTATTAATATATTTTTTTTTAAAACATTTTTTATACTGTGCTGTCTACCATGGCACACATGCACACACACTTGCTCTCTTTCTCTCTGAGATAATGAGACAAACATACTGAGGCATTTACTCAAATACACTTTATATGAAAATGAAATGTATAATGATTAATTCTGACTAAATACAGTTTTAACTTGCTTATAAATGGTCCATATACAATGGCCATCAGTATTGAATCATACAAAACACAATGTGCACAATCAAAAAACAACTCATCCATATTCTGTATCACTGTATTCATCAGTCAGAAATACATCAATGAAGCACATGTACCAAGCGAATGGTCAGCATACAGCGCTATCGCACATTCTGGTGGTCTTGATACATGAGCAGGAATATCATGCATTCTGTCATTTTGTAGTTACTTGTTCATCTTGCTACTGATTTTGCAAATGCAATTTATTGTTGGCTGGAATAAGTATAAACTGAATTTTTTTCTGGCCTCAAAAGGCACAACCTTGGTAAAGATTGCAATGGTAAAGCAAAAATACAACAAAAATGCCTTTACAAATGCTGCATGTGACATTATTTCTGCCAATGAAAATATCAACATATTAATATTAACACCAACACACACAGTGATGTTTCTGTTTTCGTTCATTTCTTATGAACAGTTTGTCATGATTTCATGTTTGACAGTAACTTGCATTGAGCATAAACTAATGACCAAGTAGGAAATGCCAGTCATACAAATGCAACCACGAATGACAGAGTCTTGATTTCATCCTCTTGTTTTCCACACATTTTCAAGAACACATCCTCCTACACATCAAACTGGTACAGACAGACTCATGACTGATCTCTCTCGGGCACGAACACAATTTGATGCAAATTGCAGTGTGCAACAGTACACAGTCTTGATCACTCCAGTGGGGCTGAGGGTGGTCTGTAAGCATTTCGGCACCTTTCATAGAATACCTGCACACGCAAACACAGATAAATGGTCACTACGTCTGTACCTTCTTCATTATAATTTCTGCGGAGGTCACTGATTCTTCCCCCCCCACCCCAAATCAAGCACCCTTACCCCAGTATGAAAAGTGCCACTCATATATCCATCCAAATCCCAGCATCATGTACACACACACTCAAAAGACTGCAACAACTGTAAGTTTATTATTTGCCACAGTCTGCCCCCAAATAAATGTCACATATTTTTTTAATTTATGCAACAATTTCTTGTTCTCAGAGTCGAACTTCAAAGTCGAAATAAACTGATTCACAAAAAAACAAAACTGATGGTGAAGTTGACAAAACTGATGTTGAAAATCTGCAATTGTTGCTTCAACTAATTTTGCATAAACTGCACTCAAATGCAGACAATGATGCAGGTGTACTAACCTTCAAGGTGCGGTCTTTTATGACCTCCTCTATATTCAATTCTTGCTGCATCAAGCGAAGCTGAAACGAGAATAAAACAGACTTCATCAACATGCATGTCCCACTTTGGGGGAAATGTGCAGATACTTCATCTACTGCAAAATCCACTGACCCTGTGAAACACCTAGCAAAGAGACAAGACAGATAGCTAAAAGAATCAGAGAAAATGGAGTAATTTAACCTTTGGCTTTAACTGTATCTATTGCTTTGAAACCAACATCAAATACTTTGTGGGCATCCACACACCCATGGTTTTACACAGGAGTTTCAGAAAATATATCTGTCCATATGTCATGGGTGTGCTCACACTCATACTTTTTACATAGGTGTTTTAGAGAATATACCAACCCAAACTTCTTGGGTAGGCCTATGCCCCTACTTCTTGCATAGGCATTGGAGGTATAGTAAGCTTGGCTGCTTGGTTACTTCTGTATTCCAAAAAGCATAGCTTTTTCGGTAAATATATGTGTTGACGTTTAGTCTATGACGTCATTAAGTTTCACAGAGGCAGTAAGAAAACTGAACATGCTCTGAGCATGCTCATGCAAGTCTGGTACACCCACAACATTCCACAAAGGTGAGAGTATCAAGTTAATAATACATGCCTGAAACATGCACACTCCTCAATTTATTGACTCACACGAAAATATGCGAGCCTATGAAACGACCAGCATTAAGCCTTACATTCTCTTCCATGCATACAACAGATGGCATCTTCAGGAAAAGCGTTTTGATACAAACCTTCATCTGCTCCTTCCGGAGTTTCCTTAAGACAACCCCATCATCAGGATTGTCTATCTTTGATTGTCGTAGTTCACGGACATCACTAGACACTTTAGCTATACACTTCTTTATGGAAGTTTCACGGGATTGGTATGATTCCTCTATCTGAAAACAGTAGATTGGTACACAGGTCAAATCAGGCTCACAACTAAGCAATGCTTCAAATGGAGCACATTATAATCACATAACACACAGAAAGTACTATTTAAGTATTACCCACCAAAAGTAATGAATCATATGTAACCAAGGGCATTCAGTATTGAAAGGAAATATACATTAAATTAAAAAGAAGGAAAAACTGTGAATATTCAAATAGCAGTTTGCCGCTCTTCATCATTATATATATATATATTATATCTCAATGGGTGGTTGCTTACAGCAAGTTCTATTTTACACATGCACATTTAAAATGACCACAAAAAAACACGTACAAAAAGCAAATGAATAAAAGTACATTTGAAGTAACTGTTTTTAACACCTTGTCAACTGTGTTGGTCATATAAGCAAATCACAATACAAAAAAAAAAAAACTACGCCAACAACCGACCTAAAAAAATGTCTAGCAATGTTAACTTTAAGAAATCAATAAACTGCAGTTTGTTAAAATATTCATTTCCTTGAAAAGATGGAGTCTTTAAATTTTTTACTAAAGCACTTTTCTCTAACGTTAATCAACTCTGCAGTTTCATAAAAAAAAATGTATTGAACAAACCCTGAACAAATTTTATTAAAGTTCTTTTTTTAAAAACATTAATCAGATCTACACAGTTTCATAAAATGTATTCTGAAAAGCAATCTGATGAGTGGAATACAAAAAGATGGATAGAGTATGATTCTATATATATATGTGAATGGCCAATAATTAATTGTGACAGGATGTAGTCTTTTTTTTTCCTGATAAAACTGAAGGATGGAAGGAATTTGCTTAGTTTGGTATATAAAAAAAATCGGCTCTAATTCTTCTTCTTTTTGGGGGGGGGAGGGGGGGGATATTTATCACAATCATTTTGCCAGATTTCATGTCGACTGTCCAGAGGAGGTTTTGGTTCAAGGGGGGCCAAATCTGCTAACAAATTGCTACTAGTACCAACATGGGCTGAGACCAATGCATGAGCATGGTTCAATAGTGCTTTATGTCCACGGAAACCATAAGGCTTGTTAGGACGGACAGCCCAGGACGGCCACCTCGACTCTCACACAGCTCCTGAACTATGATGATGTTGAATAATCACTAAATCAGAAAGAAATTTCAAGCAGTTCTGACTGTATGCAACAGGATGTACGATAATCACTGAATCAGAAACAGGTTTCAAGCTGTTCTGTTTGTACGTGACTGGATCTGCTGCATCATTTTTATAAATACTGAGCAAAGCAAAACAAATTACTGAGAAAAAGAAGAAGAAATAAAACAAAAGGATCACAAAATGCACACACACACACATACTGATAAAAATGGAACGTAATTCATTTTAAAAGCATTTGTAAATTTGTTACTGCCATTCAATAACAAAATAACAAATAAAAACAAAAACAAAATAATGAACTATAGATAATACTTCACGTATAAAACTTTAGGTTGGTATAATTTGTAAAAAAAGAAAAAAGATGGACACACACACACACATATATATATATATAAAATAAGCAGATGCATTCTCCTTGGAAATTTAAGCAGCTTTTTTTTTTGGACCAAAAGATGACTCATAAAACATATATATATATTATATATATATATACAGTTTGTTTGGAAATTTAAACTGTTTTTCTTCTTCTCCAATGTGTTTAATGTTCTGACCTCTTCATACAGGCGTTTACATTCCTTTGTTACATCCACCTGTCCGGCAAAGGTCTGTGTGGGAATAGTAGTGTTGAGAGCATTGACGATTCTGTCATCAATCAGTCGCATGCGCTTCAGTGATTCCTGAAATAGTGTCAACAAATAGATTTATATATTTTGCTTTCCATTTTCCTGTATTTAAGTTACATGCCCTGCTACCTGTTCCATTTAAAGAAACCCAGCTTTGAAAACCTTGATCCTGAAACTATGTGCAGGTTATATGTTATGCAATGTAAAATAATATTCATAAAGCACCTACTCCTAATGTGAGCCTGCACTGCATAACACAAATTAATAGGGTCAACAAAAGTGTACAGAATTAAGAGAACAATTAAACCCTACTAATTATATAAAGAAATACACTACTACTTTATTCAAAACTTTTTTCCTCATTTCCAACACACACAAACATCCAACAAAGCATTATTATAATGAGCAGCAATCAATATAGACAAATCAGCTCATATTAAAGTGTGACCCAGATCCAGCCACCTTCTCTCAGGAATGTAATGGTGAAAAGAATAAAAAGATACATATAATCACAAGGATGAAAATCCAAAATATATGTAGAACATATTTTTCTATATATGAAAATTATGATATTTAAATTATTATAAAATAAACAATCTATATTTATATAAAATAAATAAATGCAGTCTGCTCTAGATCTTATTTTTTAAATTATATTGATGAAGGTGAGCTGAGATGAGGAAGGGAGAAGGAATGTCTGAATTCTCTGGGACTGGGTGGGGATATCTGCAAAGCTAAAAATGGGAACAGTTACCAAACAAATGTCTACAGAATGCTGAGTGTAGATAAACAAAATGGATTTTGGGTACAAAACAAATCATAACAAACATGTTTGTTTGATTTAGAGCATAACTGGCATATTAATAAATAATAATGGAAATTTGTAAAGTGCCTACCCTGTGGCTCAAAACGCTGAACAAGCATAGCATATTATAACGCACATAATGTACATCAAAATGGAAAATGTTATCAGCAATTTAAAAAAAAAAAAAAAAAAAATAGAGAAAAGAAGTTTTATTTTGTTGTCTAAAGGTTTCTTAAAATACTGTCCTTTTCAAAACAAATACAGTGTTCTACAAAATGATGTGATATATATATAATTATTATCATCAGTGCTTGACACGGCGTACTTCAGTCATTACTAAACAAATGCTTTTTTTGAAATTCATTTGTAGAGTCCATGCCACATTTACTGATTTGGTGTTCAACTGATTAAATGTGGCTTTCCCAAATACAACCATAAATCACAGTGTTGCATTTTGTAAAAGTTGCTTTAAAAACCTGTCCTTAAAAAAAGAAAAAAGAAAAAAAGTGCTCTACAAAGCAATGTGAAGTTAAACCTCAGCTATGGTATGAAGGCATCACTTCAACTGTAAACAATCTGTGTATTCTTTGCCCTCTTTACTTTCTCAGTTTCTGATGCAATGCACAGAGTACCTCTGGCATTATGTCTGTGTCAACTGTGGAATTCACTCCCTTCTGACATCCATCACATTCGATCCTCCCATGCCTTAAAAACAAAAACAAAAACAAAACTCACCTAAGGAATACCATCACAAGTGATTTCAGATTCTGTTTTCTTACTTGTCCCCCACCCCTCCCCCTACTTACCCTCCCTCACCCCTTGTTACATTTCTTCTGTACCCCTGTGTGTGTGTGTGTGTGTGTGTGTGTGTGTGCAGGTGTGGTGTGAGATGAATATATTACATAATATTATGACCATAGAATTATTATTTTTGAGGTTTTAATGTATATTATATATTAATGTTCATCTTGTAAAGCACTGTTTGCTCACCATTGTTAGTGAGATACAGCGCTATGGAAATGACCTGTACTATTATTTTATATATAATGTCCAGTCGGTGTTACTGTAACTGTAATTAGTGTAAGTGTTGGAACTCAAGGAAGTGAACTACCTGTACCCCTAGAGAAAGCCTAAGTACACTCACCTTCATTTCTTCTTCATGACAGACTTTTGCTGACCCCCCCCCCCCCCCCCCCCCCACTGATAGTGCTGTAAGTACACCGAACTGCTGATGTCATTCCACCCAGACAAATGCAAGACACTATGAGTCACTGGGAAGAAAAATACCCTTGTGAGTCAGTACCAACTCCATGGCCACACCCTGAAGAACATCAAGGAGATTAAGTACCTAGGAGTAGGAGTCATCTTTTTCAAAGACCTGTGATGGGCCTCCCACATCATGAACATGGTCAACAAAGCCAACAAAACCCTTGGCTTCCTGGGAAGGATATTGAAGATCTGGTCCATTCACACCAAAGATAAGGCATACAAAGCACTTGTCCGCCCAGTTCTGAATACACCTGCAGTGTCTGGGACCCATACACTGCAAGAACATCAGCAAAATTGAGGCTGTGCAACAAAGGGCAGTGCACTTGGTGGTCAACCACCATCAACAGACCTCCAGTGTCGGTGAAATGTATGACCAGCTGAAGTGGTCCCCATTGGGCCAATGGATGAATGCAGAAGAAGGGCATGCCTCATCATATTCTTCAAGTTCCACCATGGAGAAGTGGTGATCAACACCACCAGAAAGCCAGTTCCAAGCCCAACCTCAAGATCAACCCATTCAACTGATGCTGAGGCCTTTCTGCTTCCTGCCTGCAGAACACAGTACAGGCAGAAATCATTCTTCCAGTGAACCATTGTCGAGTGGAACACCCTCCCACCAGTAGCACTTCAATCAGCTACAGTGGAGGCCTTCAAAAAACAGATCTAACCTCCACTCCCTCCCTGCCCCCCCTCCTTACCCCCCCCCCCCCCCTCAAGTACCCCCTCCACCACCTTCAGACTTCCATACTGTTCCCTCCCTCCACCCCTAGGATACCAGATGCCACGAAAGCCATGCAGAACCCCCAAATTCATCATCAGAACTGTCAACAGGATGACGGCGGATGATCAATGGAAGTCCAACAGTCTGGTGATTCTGCTCATGGTAAACTGTACTGCTAGATCTGTCAGTATGATTAGTAATCAGACTGATATAAATTCAGCAGTATGGCATTGTGTATGCTTGCAAACAGATCTTCTGGTTTGTTTATTGCCATTTATCAGGTGATGAAGAAGCCGCAGTCAAAACACTGACCATTACGTTTTTTGCAGAGGTGAGAAATGCATTGCATCAGAAAAAGAACAGAGAGAGAGAGAGAGAAGAAGAGAGCGAAGGAAAAGTGGAAAAAAAGGTGTGTGTGTGTGTGTGTTTACAGTTCAGCTGTGCCTTCATAGTGGAAAAGGAGTGTATTGTTTCCACATGAAATAATCTGCTAACAGTAACACTAGAGCCTAGGTGTTATCATACATATATAAGAAAGAAGTTTAAAACCCCTCGCTAAAATTAGTAAAAATGAGTGTATTCCTGGGAAGAATGGCACGTTTATGTTCAGTAGGAAATGGGATTTTACTGTATTCTTTAGTCTTTGTCTTTGCTATTAGGCCACAGTGTGCTACCCTATACATGTATAGTACTGATCGATCTCCTGTTCTGTAAGAACTGAAAGAGTAGCAGCCGACACGTTTTCCTTCGTCCTTGAAAGCTCAACCACGACATTGATGGCAATGGCAACTAGTATGACAGCGATTAAATGAACGATTTTACGCATCTGTATCCAAAACATGCTTATTCATGCACTGAAAAACTCGAACGCAGTTGGCTCATACGGGCACCTGAAAACCCAGAAAGTCATCGCACGGGACTCCAACGCCGTCCATGGGGGCAGCCATGTTAAGTAAGAGTCACGTTTTAATGATATATCGCGAGATCACAATTTGTTTTTGCAATAAATCTCTTAATTATCAATTAAATAAGAATCTGAACATACATTTTACCTAAAAAATTAGAAGAATATATCAGAAACATTTTTTCACAAAATTTGAAAGGATAACATGTTACATCCGGTACATGCCCAGTGGACGGAGAAGTGGCGAAGAAGAAAGTCAGTCGGATTACCTAATTTTTTTTTCGTCGATTAATCGCTCTATATTGTAACTTTTGTGATTTTGTTCACGGTAAGTTGTTAGATGTTAGTATGATTAGTAATCCGATAGACATTAATTCAACAAAACGATTATTTTAGCTTCAGAAATCCGTTCCGATTTAAGGCATATCTCCTAATTTTATTGATCAATGAAGTCTGGGTCACGTTTTTAGTCGACTGAAAGAAAGCGGAACCAACGCTTGTTTATTATAATTTTGTCGAAGAGAACAGCTAATGGTGGAATCGATTTCGGCTGCTTGGAAGAAAATCAACTGCGGGAAAAAGTATTTGATTTTATCCCACTATTGTGACTGTCAATGACATTCGACAGAGTCTACTCTGACTCCCATGTCCATGACTGAGCAAAGACTGAGATTCTTGAAATTGTCAAACTACAAAAGTACAAACTAAAGATCTAAAGCTGAAACAGTGAAACTGAAATACTTAACTAAGTAACTGTTGAGTAGATGTGCTGTTTACCTACCCCATCAAAATTCCATACCATTTATAATTCCCTGTTTTCATCTACTTTTGTGTCAAGTGCTCTCAACATTGCATAGTTTAGCTTACCGATTAATCTAACACCAAATGATGCGAAATGAATGCTTTTGCACCACAGAGCAGAAATAAACAAAATAAGTGCTAACAAAATTGCATGAATGTAGGATGTATCCCTGCAGGTTGCCTCTGCAGGGGTATGGTAATAAATAGAAATGATGAGATTAAATCTGGCTTCTGTTAAGTCTGTTAATTAGGCACAGAGGGGTACAAAAATACAACCAGGGATATGGAAATTAGCACTCAACACCACCACACATAATGCCTAATTTTGGCCAGAGAGGAATCCTTCAATTTCAAATTAAACCATGTACAGTACTGGCTTCCACTTTCCAGTGAATATTTTCATTGATTTTGAACTTGAAATATATATTTTTCAATGTATGTTAATTATGATTTATATGACTCTAGATTGATGATCCATTTTGCTATTCATTTTTATACTTTCAGGTTTTGAAACAGTTTCTGTACAAGATGTCTGAAGCATCAGGTCCAAACCACCGGCTAAAATCCTACAAGAACAAGGCCCTGGACACACAGGAACTTCGGAGGAGGAGAGAGGAAGAGGGGATTCAGCTGAGGAAACAGAAACGAGATGAACATGTAAGATGTTAGCTTGAGCCATTTATGTTTGTTTGAAAACCCTGATGTTTACCAGACGTTGGACTTAAAGGTAGTGTGCGCTACTGTTTTATAGAGGTATACAATTACAAGTGCAGTGTTACCCACCACTGCAGCAGCTGCACTCCCGCTTTGGGGAATTCATTGAGTTTGTCATGTCATGAAGGAGTTTCCAGGAGGTGGATGAATTGCACAAGTTTGTAAGGTGGAAGTAGATCTCATGTTACATGTAATTTGTAACAACTAACAACATCTTCACAACAATACAAGTAACTGATGGATTACTCCTGATCTAGACATAATGTTTCCACTGCTGTCCTTTACAGAGATCAAATATTGCCACAGCTATGACATCTTGTGTTTATTGTTGTCCATGTTTAGTGGGGAAGATGAATAGTGATGATAATAAAGAATCTGAGGCTCATCTTTATGTGTTTAAAAAATAAATAAATAAATGTTAAAGTTTCTTTCATCTTTGTGTGTTTAAAAAAAAAAGTTTTTGTTTTTGTTTTTAAAGTTTCTTGTCCTCAGCCCCAGTGAAATGATCATGGCAAATTGCAAGACTGAGACTGTTGTGGTTATTTGCATTGACATGGGTCAAAAGATAAAAGAATAACGATTTAACATATATTTAATACTATTAGGGTTGGGTATCGATTTATCTCAGTCTGAGATCCAAACACAAAAAGGTTCAAACAAACGCTTATTTATTTTGACACGGACACACCGTATACACATCTTCAGGGAAATCCCCTTTGTGAAGCCACAAATGACACTTAACAGATAAATGGTTAAAAATGATGAAAAATGAGAGGGGAAAAAAGTTATCTTGTTTTGGTTGAATTTTTGTCACTTGTTCAGTGCTTGTATTTATAAGCATAGAAGCACTGAAGCTTGTTCATAGAAGCACTGAACAAGTGACAAAAACTCAACCAAAACAAGATAATCTGTTCTCTCTCATTTTTCATTTTTTAAATTAATTTTAACCATTTATCTGTTGTCATTTGGTGGCTTGACAAAGGAGATTTCCTGAAAATGTGCATACTGTGTGTCCGTGTCAAAATAAATAAGCGTTTTCTTTTGAATGTTTGGATCTTGTTTTAGAATGCTAGCACTGTAGCAGTCATTCTGTTTCAGATTTTTTTAAAATCCCAGTCTGGTTACCATGGTGGTGCATGTGAATCAGTTACAAAGAGATGTGATTGTTGTTGCAGTTGAACAAGCGACGCAATGTATCGGTGCCAACAGAGGGGGACGACATGGCCATGGGAGACATCCAAGAGCCAACAGTATCATCTACTGTGAGTTGTTGCCTGTTAATATTTTACTGGACTTCTACTGTTCTAGTCCTTGTGTGCAGCAGTGGAAGCCATCAGGAAGGACTCAGTGAGATTGAGAGACCTTACCTCTTTTGTGGCCACTTTTGAAAATCTTACATGAAGAATTTGAAAAGATTTCATTATTGTACAGGTTTTCAAGGGGGTTGATAGGAGCCTTTTCACAAAGAACATAAAAGCACACTCCAGTTGTAGAATTGTTACCACCTACCAATACAGTTTCAATGTTGTTACCACCTACATGTATAGTAACTAGATTCAGTGTGAGAATTTGAAAAGATTTCATTTTTCATTTTTGTATAGGTTTTCAAGGGGTCGATAAGAGCCTTTTCACAGAGAACATAAAAGCAGACTACAGTTTTAGCATTGTTACCCCCTGCCAATACAGTTTCAATGTTGTTACCACCTACACGTATAGTAACTAGTTTCAGTGTGAGAATTTGAAAAGATTTAAATTTTCAATTTTTGTATAGGTTTTCAAGGGGGTCGATAGGAGCCTTTTCACAAAGAACATAAAAGCAGATTCCAGTTTTAGCAGTGTTACCCCCTGCCAATACAGTTTCAATGTTGTTACCACCTACATGTATAGTAACTAGTTTCAGTGTGAGAATTTGAAAAGATTTCAATTTTCATTTTTGTATAGGTTTTCAAGGGGGTCGATAGGAGCTTTTTCTCAGAGAACATAAAAGCAGTTTCAATGTTGTTACCACCTACATGTATAGTAACTCGTTTCAATATAAGAATTTGAAAAGATGTCATTTTTGTACAGATTTTCAAGGGGGTCAGTAGGAGCCTTTGCACAAAGAACATAAAAGCAGACTCCAGTTGTAGCATTGTTACCACCTACCAATACAGTTTCAATGTTGTTACCACCTACATGTATAGTAACTAGTTTCAGTGTGAGAATTTGAAAAGATTTCATTTTTCATTTTTGTATAGGTTTTCAAGGGGTTGATAGGAGCCTTTTCACAGAGAACATAAAGGCAGACTCCAGTTTTAGCATTGTTACCCCCTACCAATACAGTTTCAATGTTGTTACCACCTACGTATACAATAACTAGTTTCAATGTTGCTGTCACCTACCTAGCTTAGCTACTAACTGCATCAAGCTGTGGTGTACATGTAAACCACTGGTTTTGCACAGGGAGGCATCAGTGCAGACATGATCCAGGCACTGTACAGTGAGGTTCTGGAGGAGCAGGAGGCAGCCACACAGAAATTCAGGAAACTCCTCTCCAGAGGTGAGAAAGCTAACATGTCCGTTGCAAGGCACAAGTATTGATGAGAGGCGATGCAAGCATGCAGCAGACTTTCGCAGTTTCAGTTTCGCAGACTTTGGGAAGTTTCCACTGAGAGACTATTTAATTTAATTATTTACTGTGTACTTACAGTGGGGAAAGGGATGTAGAGGAGAGGGTGAGCTCTTCTCGTTAAAAGTGCCTGATCTGATTTGCATCCAATCAGGATCGGATCAGAAGCAGGCTGGGTGATTATTGCACACTGGCTTGCTTCTGTTCTGGATTTGTTTGGCCAAAACCTGACAGAGTCAGCCAGAACCAAATCAGATCCAGTCTGGTTTTGCACAATATGATCTGGGCCGCAAGGAAGGCCGGCAGTGGTTCTGTGAGAAAACAGACTCTTTCAGAGGGTCTTTCACACACACTCACCTCCTAAAAGACCACATAGTTATTGACTGGTGAGAATTACATTCATGTCTGGTATGTAGGGACATTCAAGTGTTAGAATTGACAATGATCCCAACTCATGATCTGAACAAATTTGAACCAAACATGCACACCAAGAGCCACCTTACTGATACAGCTAAATTGGAACCAACACACAAAGATTGAATCTGAATGACATCACACAAACCAAATTGGGGTAAAAGGTTGTATCAAAAGTCACTTTGTTTTCAGAACCGAACCCCCCAATAGATGAAGTGATTCAGACAGGCATCATCCCTCGCTTCGTGGAGTTCTTGCAGAAAGAGAGCAGCTGGACACTTCAGGTAAGAATTAAATATATATATATATATATATTAATCCACCAGATGACATTTTCACCCCACTGTACACTTGTTACAGTTTTGTTGCTCATATGTGCATGTAAAACAAAACCATCTTAAAACCAAACGTACATGCACAAATTCCCCAATCTCTCTTGGCCATGTGTTTTGGTTTTCTTTAATAATAATAAAAAAATAATGACCTGGCATAACAACTTGTGTATAATTTATTAACAGACATCATAATTCATATGCACAATACTATTTGAATACTTTTTAGGCAGTTGTTCGGCGTCAGATTTGTGAATTTCCATGGAACTTATGTTTTGGAATCTACTGTCTGATCAACTTACTCATTTGTGGATTGCCATGTGTGTTTTGCAGTTTGAGGCTGCGTGGGCCTTGACAAACATTGCATCAGGAACCTCCATACAAACCAGAATGGTCATCAATGCTGGTGCTGTACCCATTTTCATCCGCCTGCTTAGCTCGGAGATCGAAGATGTCCAAGAACAGGTATTCATTTGTTGTCGGCAGTTTCCCAGAATGTTGGATCATTTTAGTTATTGATTTTGGCATCTGTTCATGGTGTTTGTGAAGAGGTGTCTGCTGTCTTGTTGGATCTTTGGTGACTGTAGTGTGGCTAGGGCAACTGTGCATTCAGCATCAACAATCTGAAACAGAACAAGGCCCAGAGTGCTCATGCAGCATCAGCACACAAGGGAGTTAATTAGCTCAAAAGTTGTCGCACAAGTACAAGAACAAAGACCTGAGTCGCCTACGGTAACTCTCACCTGGCATGTGTGTAAATACAAGGTACAGCCTCAGTACCTCTGATGGAGTTTATGTACCTTGTATTTACATGCATACCAGGTGAGAGTAAGGCTGTATCTCTGGTGGAGTGTATGTACCTTGTATTTACATACATGCCAGGTGAGAAAGGCCATAGTCTGTTGGAGTTTATGTAGCTTGTGCTTACACGCATGCCAGGTAAGAGTTACATAGACTGCAGTGTATTCAGTTGCTTTGTAGCATATATATACTTGTACCCCTACCTGCAGTAAGTAGGCCACACTAGGAGGGCCAGTCCACATGGTGAACTGTGTCCTGAATTGTGCTGAAGTTTGATCAGTGATTTCAGGGATGTTTTTGTTGTGTGTGTGTGGTACAGGCGGTGTGGGCTTTGGGCAACATAGCGGGAGACAGCCCAGAGTGCCGGGATTATGTGCTGAATGAAAATATACTTGTACCCCTACTGCAGTAAGTAGACCTCATTGTTTTGTGGTGTGCTTGAAATTGTCAGTTCTTTGGTGAAACAGTGTTGAATGAAACCATTTTGTGCATGGAAGTCAGCTAATTTGAACTTCTAAGTATATTTACTACACAGAAGTCAGTTTACATTTCCACTGTCATATTAATGCAAGTTAAAATCATTATTTTTTACAAATTTAAAGTGCACATTCTGCAAGTGCAAGCTACAAAAGACTGAACATGATGCATTCCCAGGCAAACAAAACTGAACATTCAAGCTAATATTTCATGCACTGGGTCACAGGCCATCATGTCTGGTGGCTGGTTGCTTAGTTACGGCTCATCCTGAGGGGATGCTCAGATTATGTTCATTATTATTATTATTATCATTCGTTATTATTTATATCAGATAAAGGTTGTGTCTGTGTTGTGTTTTTATTTCTCCCCAAACACCTGGAAACTTGGGTGGGATTGTGCATGTGCACAGGCTTTTAGACCTGTATATTTGTGACCGCACAATATGTACGTATTTCCCCCTTATTTGGGGCAGGGATAGCTCAGTGGTAGAGTGCTGGACTTGTGATCAGAAGGTCACGGGTTTGATTCCCAGCAGGAGTGGTGGAGCATTTTTTCTCCAGGGTCAGCTTTCTGTGCAGACCCTTATTTTGGTATCTGTCCCACCCCCGTGTTACTGCAGTAGCATGTTAAAGATCCTGGTCATCCCAGAAAATAAATGCGGCAGGTTACAGATAGACCTACATGCACATGCACCTTTTGTATGTAGCTTCAAATAAAAATAAACTGGCGCATAGTTGTGTGATGTCCACAGAACATGCGCCAAGGTAGCAATTTCACATGGTACTGACCATGTAACTATCAGACAGCGCTGTAACTACAGTCTACACTGCTTCAATGAATATTCCAAAATGCACATTGTAAAGCTTCAGTCATTCATTCAGTGGTCTGTGACGAGAGCGCTGTCAGTGAGTCTGCTCTCAGAAGCAGAGAATAGCGCTATGTAAAAACTGTTAGTATTACTGTTCAGGCTTCATGGCAAGGTGCTCACAGGCTTGAACGGTATTATAATTATATGTCAGTGACACTTTCTTTTCCTTCAGATGAGTTGAAAAACTTATATCCTCTGCGGGGGAGGCATAAAAACATTTAAGATCCCATGCTGCCCTGGAAATATTTTAGAGAAATTACAGTGGTGTTAGAAAGGAAGCACAGGTTTGTTGGAGCTGGCTTTTCTTGGGGAGAGGCAGGGACCCAAAATGCCCTTGGGGAAAACGTTCAGAACAGCAAAGTTACACCCACCTACAGAGAATATGTTTTCTTTCTAATTGTAGTTATGCTCCTTAGGTGGCTCAGGTATGTAAGTAGAACGCGTGTTGCTTGGAAAAGTTGTCGTATTTGTGTTTGAAGTTCGGTGAAATTGAAATACTAGTGTGTAATATTGACAGTTTTTTTCTTCCCCACCATTTTCTGGATTGGAATTTGGATGGATGTTACTTACTATTGACACTACTTGAAAAAAATGTCGTGTTTGTCACTTTATGTTTTAAATGTTGCTGATTTGTATTTGGTGTAAGACCTACAGCAACAAAAATGACATTTATTTTAAGCAGATGTATGGGTGAAAGTTTATCATCAATAGTTCTGCTGAAATCTTTTGTGTAGCTAATTTTGGTATTTTGAGTTTTTCTGACTCAGTTAACATAGAGAGACCAAAATTATATTTTAAAACGAAAATGAAGAAGAAGAAGAAAGATACAACTAATGGCAACTATCTTGCTGGAGTGGGAGTGTTGCTATTGTTTGAAAATGTACCCCTCCCAAAAAGAAGGGGAAAACTGCTTTAGTATAATACATGAAGCAGTTTGTGTTGGGGTGTGGCTCCTCTGACGATGACTAGACAAGGCCTTTGGTACTTGTAGCTTAGGGATCCGTTTGCTTCTCAGCACTCAGGAAAATGGAAAATGGAAGTCAGTTTGTTGTATATTTTTTGGAAACTTTAAGTTGTCACTCATGCAGCTGTTTTTGCAATTAACTTTTGTGTTAATCACATTGTTTATAAATTTTGTTGCTTATTGCAGGTGGTTGTCTCAGTGCACATGTGATCATGTGTGCTTACAGTTGAATAATTTGTGTTCCAGTTATGAAATAATAAGCCATTGTTGCTGTTTTGTTGTTGTTGTTGTAAAGATGAAAATTCTTTGATCTTTCGACACTGAGCAAGGTTTGAGAATCAAAGTGAAAGTAGAGTATAAATAAAGACCTAAACAACTTGAAGAAAGAGAGGAGGGGATTGGTTTTGAAGTTTCCTTTATGCATTATAGACTTTCAGCTTGCTCCCTGTGTGTTGTCGTGTACTTTGGTAACTGCCTGAAATTGTTGAAAAGAGTCTGGTTCATTTATTTTGCTGCAGAGAAAGCTAGCTAATGATTTAAAAACTGACCTGGTGTTTTGAACTTCTTCCCTTCCCTGTGTATAAATGAGAGGATAATTGTGTGGTAGATTTTGATTGAGAGGGGAAGGTAGGATTGTGTACTTTGGCATCAGACGTCTGTCAGGGTTGAGATGAACATGCCTTTGTGATGATGTGTGCAGGCTTCTTAGTAAAAACACCAGTCTATCCATGACAAGAAACGCTGTGTGGTGTTTGTCCAACTTGTGTCGAGGGAAGAATCCACCGCCAGACTTCAGCAAAGTAAGTTCCCAGTTGGGGTGCTCATTGTGTCAGTGTGGAAGGCATGAAAGGGGAAAGATGAAGGGGTGGAAAGAAAGGAGGAAGTTGGATTTGAAGCTTTCTTTAAGCTTTCTTCAGCTTTCTCCCTGTGTGCTGTCGTTGTGGAGTTAAATGTTCTTTCTAATTGTGGTTATGGTCCTTAGGTGGCTAGGGTGTATAAGTACTACGCGTGTTGCTTGGAAAAGCAGGTCATTATCACCAACTGGCATCATCTGTGGTTCGCTGCAGATCTTGCACAGTATGTTTTAGAAGCGAGTGTCTGTGTTTTTGGTCCTGCACTTATGCGTGTGCTGGCTTGATCAAGTTTTCCCTGGTGACAGGTTTCCCCAGCCTTGCCTGTGCTGGCCAGACTACTGTTCCACACAGACAAAGACGTGTTGGCCGATGCTTGCTGGGCTCTCTCCTACCTCTCTGACGGACCCAACGAAAAAATCCAGTCTGTCATTGACTCTGGGGTGTGTCGTCGTCTCGTAGAACTACTCATGTAAGGACTTTTGTCTCTTCTCTTGTTTCAAATAAGAGTGCAGGTTGACTGTGGGGTTTTGTCATGGTACGAGGGTAGTCTGCAGTTGGCAGAGCACAGGGTGAGCTTTGGATCTCACAGTATGCGAGTTGTGAAATTGTAATGTAAAAGAGTGTTTGTGAAGCGCTTACACCTAACATGAGCCCAAAGCACACAATACAACAGCAGTAAGATCAGAATATATACACAACCTAAGGACAGTGAGCCTTACGACTTGCATAAACACACAACATATCACTCAGCATCTTTCTCATCACATCCAACACGCATGTGCACACACAGACGCACACATACACATGCAGAGAATGATATGAGATGGATGTGAACTGTTGATGAGTGCACAAAGTGGAGGGAGTGTGAACTAGGCAGTAAATAGATTTGTGGTGAGTTACAGAAGTGTGGCTGTTGCATCAAATTTATTGACCTGTGCCTCTTTCTCTTTAGGCATAATCACCAAAGCGTGGTGGCTGCAGCGTTGCGGGTCGTGGGCAACATTGTTACTGGTGATGATTGTCAAACGCAGGTACATATCTGTAAACTGTCGTGTGGAAACAACACACATGAGCTATTTAATATTTAATGTGGCTTACAAGGTTGTCACCAGATGACATTGGTCTAGTTTCAGCCATCAGAAAGATCAGATGGGGGGGGGGGGGGGGGGGACTGTTGTTTGAAAGGTGGGGAGGGTGGAAGAACTGGAGAGAGAGAGTTCATGTTGCAAAAAAAAAAGTTTGACTTTCAGTCAAAAGGAATAAGCTAATGTGTTGCTATGAGTAGCACATAGAAATAAAGTGGGCTGGACCTAGGAAATAAAAAGTTACAGAGGAGGGAGGGTGATGGTAAAAGTTGGACTCGCTGACTCCGTCAGTTTCACTTGTATCTTTTCTTCATGACTTATCTAAACTTGTTGGGTTAAAACTGTATCCTTGTTGAGATCCCTATGGTTGTGGCTCACAGTAGGTGTTGGTACCGTCACACAAGGTAGACTCAGATCTGTGCTGAGTTAAGTTTATGACTGTGTAGTTTCACCTATAATTACCTGTTAGAGGCAAGTCCATCATTGAAAGCCAGTTTTGGAATCTGTGCTGACAGAGTCAGTCACCTTGCAATTTTCATTGTCTTTTCGTTTTCATTTTCATTGTTTTTCATTGTCCATTGCACAAGGACAAAGTAGAAGTCTGTCCTGGCAAAGTTGATTAACCTGTAGTTTTTGCTGTATTTATTCACTGACATGAAGTAGAAATCTTGCTGGCAAAGTTGATTACCCTGTAGTTTTTCACTGTGTCACCTTCTTCAGGTTGTTCTGAGCTGTTCGGCATTGCCATGTCTCCTGCATTTGCTGAGCAGCAACAAAGAGTCCATCCGCAAAGAAGCCTGCTGGACCATCTCCAACATCACCGCCGGCAACCGCAACCAGATACAGGTCAGACCACTTGGCCCCTGGACAACTTGTGTGTCGTGTCGCTCAGTGCAGACTTCAAACTTAGGTGCCGCGGTTGCCAGGGGAGAAAAATGCAGTTTTATCCCCAGCCTCACTGTCATCCTTCTGTCCTGTTCATGCTGTGATGCTGCATCGTCCTGTATTATGACAAATGCCTAGTAATGCAGTTTAGTTACTCAGTGGAGTAGAGGATCTTCTGTCTCTCAGTTTTACCAAACAGATCAAGTTTTCGCAGGACTGAGGGGAAACTGTAGAGTTTGAACAGTGAACATTGCAGGTTTTTGTTGTTGTTGTTGTTGCTCTGAATTGTTTCTATCCGGCAAGCAAAGGATGCAGTGCACTTGAAACTTAGCACAGAGTGAGATTTTGCCACAGGTGTTCATACAGTAATTCTGTTTTGTCCAGCATTTTTGGGCTGAATAAATTTTGAGTTGATGAACTTAAGTCAGGATCACCAGGTTTCCAGATGTCTGACAGGTTTGTTGGTCAAGAATAATAACTCTGTATGTACGTGCCTTGTAAATGTATGCATGCAGAGACATGTGAAACAAAGGAAAATGGAGCACTTACTGGAATCTGGAATCACAACTGCATGTGTCTGGTGCATGGTTTGAGTGATGGGTGCTGAGAATGCATTGTCATTGAAATAGAAAATATTTTGTCAAGTAACATAACATCTGTATTTGCGTCCATCACTTCTGTGCGCAAGTCAAAAGGGTGTAAACAAAGGTATGGCCTTGAAGTTTGAAAGGCATGGAGGTTGAGAGCCAGCCTTTGAACATCATGTCTACGTGTGGTTTCAGAGCGTGATCGACACCAACATCTTCCCAGTGTTGATAGACATCCTTGGCAAGGCCGAGTTTAAGACAAGGAAAGAGGCGGCATGGGCAATCACCAACGCCACATCGGGAGGATCACCTGAACAGATCAGGTACAGTATGCCACAGCCCTAAAGAGCCCCCCTATCCATCCCCCCACCCTTCAGGTTTTGGTGTACAGTAATCCCCTGAAGAAGAAAAAAGCATTTCACCTTTTAAAAAGACTCTTTTTATTGCAGTTTGGCTTGCACAGCTGAGTAAAGTGCTTTTTCCTTTTTCTGTGCTTCACAAAATGGATCTACTTCCTACTAATCAGATTGTCCACTTTGAAGATGGTCTGACAGTTCTAGGCAGATGCTTCCAAAGTGAGCAGTGCCGTTTCATGATAGCATCACTGATAGAGATAAAGTTGTTGTAGCCCTGTTGTGATTGCATTGTTGGGTCAGCGTGAAAGACTTTGTCCCGACAGAAGACTTACTAGGCACAACCATGAGTGCTATTTTTTAAGTGGAGCACAAAGCACAGCTGAGAGCTATGTAAAATAAAATGTATGCAAGTATGTTAATTTGCAGAGCAAGGTCAGGGCTTTTTCATCTGTTACATAAAGCAGGATTTGATGTGTTATGCTTTGAGCTTAATCACAGAGCAAGTTCGGGGCACTTTTGAAACATTTTTTTTAAGTGGCTTACATTGCTGCCCATCTTAATGCAGAAATCATTATGGTGGTGACAGTTTAGTGATAAGCATGATCTCCCTCTTCCCCCACCTCCTGGGATCTCAGTCCCTGCCAGTACCTCTTTTGAGACAAGTCAACATTAAACAAGTTTAACCAAACCATGTTTTCAGGTTCTTGGTGCAGCAGGGCTGTATAAAACTGAACATGTGTTTGTGGTTTCAGGTTTTGGGTAGAGCAGGGCTGTATAAAACTGAACATGTGTTTGTGGTGGTTTCAGGTTTTGGGTAGAGCAGGGCTGTATAAAACTGAACATGTGTTTGTGGTGGTTTCAGGTTTTGGGTAGAGCAGGGCTGTATAAAACTCAACATGTGTTTGTGGTGGTTTCAGGTTTTGGGTAGGGCAGGGCTGTATGAAACTCATACCTGTGTTTGTGGTGGTTTCAGGTTCTTAGTACAGCAGGGCTGTATAAAGCTCAAACCCATGTTTGTGGTGGTTTCAGGTTCTTAGTGCAGCAGGGTTACTGAAAGCTCAAACCTGTGTTTGTGGTGGTTTCAGGTTTTTAGTGCAGCAGGGCTGTATAAAACTCAAACCTGTGTTTGTGGTGGTTTCAGGTTCTTAATGCAGCATGGCTGTATAAAACTCAAACCTGTGTTTGTGGTGGTTTCAGTTTCTGGGAAGGACAGGGCTGTATAAAACTCAAACCCATGTGATTGTGATGTTTCAGATTCTTGGTAGAACAGGGCTGCATTCCCCCACTGTGCGACCTCTTGACAGTGATGGACAGCAAGATAGTGCAGGTGGCGCTGAATGGCTTGGAGAATATACTGCGTTTGGGAGAGCAGGACTCTAAGTTCAACAACTCTGTCAACCCCTACTCGGTCATGATCGAGGAGTGCTATGGTGGGTCAGGCAGTTGCCATGTTTTAGTTGTGGGTTTATTTTCATGATCTGTTTGACTCAAGACTGATTTGTCTGTTATATATGTGAAGGATAGAGTATAGTTTGCATCCATATAAGAGTTGTGGTTGTGCTCTTGCACACACTCTCCTGGACAGGGCAGTATCTTGCAGTTGACTGAACAAGCCTGGGAATTGTCTGAATTACTGGGCTTTTCAGAGGCTGGGGGGCAAATTGCAAGATAGAGACAAAAAGAATTGAAAACTGGTTGTTTAAAAAACACACCAAAAAACGGTTGCATTCTCAAATGGGATGCTTGTTGAAGTGGTTCAGCTGAGCTTGTAGCTTAAACCTCAGTGCCATTTTGCCCAGACTGTGCCATCACTGAATCAGGCTCAGTGTGTCTTGTGTATTGTGTAAAGGATGTAGGATCCCAGACCTAACTGCTGATTTATCTGACACGTGAAGCAATGTGTTCAATCTTTGGTTGAACCATCAAAGTAACTGCACTACTTTGGAAAGTAACACCACAAGATGAGTTTGTAATGATTGTGATGAATTCATTTACAGTTTCCTGATATAACCATCCAGAAAAAAAGTTGTTTTTCTCATCTCCTGAAGTACTCTTTACTGTCAAGACATTCTCAGATTCATACATTTTAATCTAGCTTTCAAAATTGTCCAGTGGGGCACACCTGTAGAAATCCCCCCCCCCCCAGTTCTTTGGGCAGTCTCCATACCAGAATAAAGCAGTTCATTTATTGTTCTTTTTATGTGGTCTTCTTTTTCAGATTGTTATCATTTGATAAGACATGTGAGTTGTTTTGAAGGAGAGCATTGTATTTTCTGTGCTCTTGCCATGCCCAGAACTGCCAATCACTATGTTTTGGTTGTAGTTTACTATACCCAGGGGCACTGCACTCTGCTCATGATCATATCACTATGCCCCCAGACCCTCCCCCCCCCCCTCCCGCCGCTAAAAAAACAACAACAAAAATTGTTTATTTTCACCCGCGTGTGTGCATCAAATGTGCCAGCAACTGGTTGCGCATATGCCTTTTTTTGTGTCTGTGGTTTTGGTTGTGCCTCACTTCCTGGTGAGACGACTTTTGTTTTCATTCATTTCAAATTGCCATGCCAAAGCTGAAAGCTAGCTCCCAGGTGGTAAATCTCGTCAAAAAAAGGCACACCAAATTTTCCGGGAAGAATATACTTACAGAAAAGTTTCCATGCATTGTACGATCAACGCAGAGCATCCAGCATGTGAAGAGCAGCGTCTGCTTCTTGGGACTTTTCTGTCGCCCATGGCAGAATGTATGATGTCAAATGACATAGCAGCTCAAAGTGTCACATCAACAAAGGAAAAGTGGTGGGAAGTATGCTGAAGATTTTCCATTTTATGGGCTGTGAGACACGGTCTTTGGAGCATTTGGATGTAATTTGAGCAGAGACACTTTTTACAAAATTCTTTGTAGTGCACAACTTCATTCTCTCTGCAACCAATCATGTTTCCGGGAAATTGAATAGTGAAGGAGGACCATAAACACCCCACTTCAGTTACTATGCTTAAAATCTGATTTTGTGACTATGAAGTGTAGTGAAGGGTTGACAGCTCTTTGACCTGTAATATTTTGGGATATGGGTGTGTGTGTTTTTAAAGAAAAATGCATTTGTGTGCCCGTGTGTTGCTAAATTGACATAGTGTTTTTGTTCATGACAGGTTTGGACAAGATTGAGTTCTTGCAAGGTCATGAAAACCGCGAGATCTACCAGAAGTCCTTTGATATCATCGAGCGCTACTTCAGCTCTGAGGAAGAGGACAAGGTGTTAGCGCCCCAGCTCGATCAGAACGCACAACAGTTTCAGTTTGGAGGACAGGAGAATGCCCCTGCAGGAGGGTTTCAGTTTTGATCCTGACCTATAGGTTTATGTTGTTAACCCATCTTGCAGTGTTTCAAGTTCATCATGACACAGAAAATTCAGGAGCTGAAAAAAGCATGATCTGTTTCCACAGAGTTGTGTCGTATGCAAACGCAGAATTCTCAGTCAGAGCATGGAAAATCGCAGGTTCATATGTCACTAGACTGCATTTGCGTTTGAATTTTTTTTTTTTTTTTTTACAGATTTAATGTCATGGTGGCTAAATAGTTGTGTGTGTTTTTCATCATGGAGCAAAACTTTTCCAATTTTTTTTTTCTGTTTCTTTTCACTTTGTGTGTCTCCTCATGTGAGGTCATGATCTCCCTGTGCTGTTGGTTGGTTGTCAGGGGAGTGGCAAAAGGTGATGTAGAGAATGACAGATCTGCCTGCTGTTGAGAACACTTCCTTCAGGACGGAACTCGCCAGACTTGCCTCTCCTGCTTCCACATGGTCTTGAGTCACCAAACACTAACATCGGAATCAAGGATTTAAGGTGGACTAGTGCCAGACTGATTTTGATGTGTGGTTTAACAACAGCACCCCATTTGCCCAAATTCCTACATATCCTGTTACTATCATCATTGAAACGCAGACAAATTCATCACCACTTGTAATCCAAAAACGTGAACTGAATTTTTTTAAACCATTGAATTCAATTTCAAATGCTCATCGCCTCATTGTCAGTTCATGCAGCACACAAGTGATACATGACCCCTCATGCAGGACATGATGAATAGTCATACTTGCCTGATTCCCTCGAGACTGCTACCACGTCCCTGAAGTGTGTTGAACGTAAGAGGTGTAAGACCAGGACGTGGTTGCTTGAGGGTTGTGGAAGTTCAGTGAGGTTTTCAGGGTTGTGGCGGAACCCCTGACGAGAGACCAGCCTGCCCAACAGGCCACTCCTGCTTTGGAGACCCTGTGTTCCAGAAAGGTTTTCTCATACTCACACACAAATCGACCCCTCACCAAAGACCAGTTTTTTATTGTTCGGTGGTCATGCATTGGGGGGGTTCTGCTGTACTACCGTTTCCGTTTAGAAAGGGAAAAGAAATCCATCTTATGTGGAAAGGAAAAAAGCTAAGCAAAACATTTTGGATTGACGCAGAAGCAGAAAATGTTGAGAGCGATGTTTAAATGCTGTGTCTTGATTCAGGTGTTCTCTTTCTGCTCTCATTTTGTAGGTGAACTGTGTAAGGCAGCCCTGGAGTTTCTACATGTATTGATGTCTATGTTGGAGCATGAAGTTAAGCTGTAGCTTAATTGAAGTTTGTACTCTTGCTTTTTTGAGGGGTGGGTAGCAAATATTTTATGATTTAAATGGAATCAGGTGGATAGGGAAACTCCCACTGTGCTCCACAAAGTACGTAGAATGTAGATGAAGCATATAACGTGGTCATCAGATAACCAGTGTTCTGAAAATAAAACCCATTTGGCCGTTTAAAAGCTGATGGTTAAGAAAGGATTTCGCGAATAATCCACTTGTCAGCTTCTTCTAATGTTGTGTCCCCAGTTGACCCGTGATGGAGGGAAGGTCACCTGGGCCCACCGTCAGATGTCATTTATTGTCTGTTGATCATGGATGTATATTTTTAATTGCTGTTTGTTTCCAACTATCTCAGAACTAACCTCAGCATTTCTTGTCCATTTAACATGTCTTTTTTACATTGTGCTTGTAAACCTGTCTGTGGGTGTGTGTCATTGGGGGGGGGGGGGGGGGGAGTGAGTGAGTGAGAGAAAGATTTGTTTTTTCATTTGTTTAAAACACACCAGCAAAAAAGCAGTTTGCAAAAAAAAGAAGAAAAAAATGTTTGAAGTCACAAAGTATTGGTGTTACAAAAAGAAAACCGTCTCTGTCGCAGCTTTGTGTGCGTAGATATATGTGTGTTGGAAGCTTTAATGTGCACAGACTTGAGTATGATGTAATTACCTTTTGCATGTGAAAAGTGATTTACCTTGTTATTTTTATTTTTGTGGCCTATGTTTTTGGCTTGGGTTCCCCCATCTGTTTGATTCACTAGACAAATGTGTCATACAGCGTGTCATACCGTAGCTCACAAGTTTTTGCATCAAAGTTGGCTTGAAAGCCTGACAACAAATTACTTTCCATCAATCATTTTAGTCACCAAGTCTCAGAATGGTGGCAGACAAGAGTGAAGCTGGAGCAGCGATGGTGTTTATCCAAAAATGAAGCTGGAAACAGAGATGGTGTTTATCCAAGAATGAAGCTGGTGTAGTGATGGTGTTTATCCCCATTTTGTTGTTAAAAACTAATTGGAAGTAAGTTTGTAATGCAGGACATGGTTGAACTGGAAGCTGCTTGCCTCGCCTGTTGATACGTAGACCTCCCCTTTTGTGTTTTGTTTTACCCCTCCCAGCTCCTAAAGGTTACTTTTGTGGTGGTGTACTAATTGACTAAACAGTGGTTCAAGTATTATGCAACATATTTGCAACTCTAGTCTCCTTACAATATTTTGTCAAATAGGTGTACTTAGGCTGCCCCCCCCCCCCCCCCCATCATGATTGGTGTATTGAACTCCAGAGCTTGTATGCTTCATCACACCCTCCCCCCCCCACCTAGTTTTTCTTCTGCTCACAGTTGATTTAATACTATATTCCACAAAATGATTGCCCATCAGATTGCATGCTGCTTTGTCATTCTCATGTGATTTAGACAACATGAGCACTTAAGGAAAAAGTGTAGGATTTTTACTGGGGCGCATGGGTGGGGAGGCAAATGAGAAACTGTGATGGGGATGTGGCACGACTTATGGTTGCAGTGACCTTGCGTGATCTGTTGTCAGTGTAATCTGAGAGGCATCATTTTGCAGGAAAACTTTTGTGTGCTGCTTTTTGTCCGTTCTGCAGCTGTAGCTGGAATGGGTGCTGTGACACAAATTAGCTTCTTCAAAAGCATTCATTTTTCTTTTTTGATTTTGTAGTTTTGACTCAAGAAAGGGTTTACATATGAGAAGAGGTTTGAGGCATGTGTGTGCTTATGACAGAGTTTGGTCACCCTGGGGTGACTCTTTGGTTGACACTGGATTTCCACATCAGTAACTTCATCTGGTGATGGGTGAAATCGCTTTGATGGAGAAAAAATAGCTGGTTTGTGTCCACCCTGGTGGACCAAGTCCACAGAAACTTGAGAAATGGCAGTCATGCTCAAGAGTCTCGAAAGCAAAAGTCTCTTCGTTTTCCTGTACCATCAGCAACCTAAGGAAGGACAAGTCTTTGAGTGAATCAGATTGACAGGGACAACAGTTGTATACCTATGATGTCTAGTTCTCCCTGTGACAAGGGGAAAGAACCCAAGCGCTTTGTGTTTTTTGGATAGTTGTTGGCAGTGCCTTTTTTTTTTTAATGTCTGTTTTTATTTTGTGTGTGATTGTGGCAGTTGTTTTGTTTGTTGGAGTCATGATTCATTTGAATAGGAACCTTTTGTCAAGATGTTGATAGCCATGTATATTTTAAGGTTTTCTGGTTGATATGCAAGGTGGAAGGTTTGTCAGTTGTCTAAGTGTTGTTTTCCGATGGCCTTTTGGAAGTGTTGATGGTGTTGTCAGTTACACAATTCAAAGAGCTGATTTACCAGAGAGGCAAGGACTGGTGACCAGGAGATTTCATTGATGCTTGGGTGTTTAAAGATGCATTGCTAGTATCAAAATGTAAAAACCACGGTCATTCATCAGTTTTATTAAGTAGAGCAAGCACTGTAGCTGTGCTGAGTTGAATAAGAGGTGCCTTCTCACCTAGCACTACCTGTCCACCTGGTGAGCGGGCATCACAGCAAAGTAAAATGCACCCAGTTGTGTCCACTCCCTTTACTGACTTTGTCTAGGGGTAGAAAATGCCCTTTTTTTCAGCAGCTATGGTGTTCCTAGTCTGCACATATACAACTTACAAGATGGGAGATTGGCAGTTCATTTCAGAGTAAGTGCACTTGTTCCAGCTCGTGTATGGCAGTGTTACATGCTGGCTGTGCAAAGGCAGGGAGGGGGAAGGAGTTGTAGCCGCTGAAGAACTGTACATAATTGTGTTGTAGACCTTCAGAACCACACCAGTGTCTGTCAGCGTCTTCTTCAGCGGACACTCGTTTCCAAGGGGGATGATGCAAACTGAGCATCAATGAAATCTGTTCTGGCGTCGTTGACTTTTGCGAAGAGGTGTTAACATTTTGTGTGTGTTTGTAACATTGTCCATATATAATATACATATAATATATGGAAGTTATGGAATTGTGCTGGGAGGTTTGTGTAGCATTTATCAAATGATGCAGGCTCAGGAAGGGGGGCATGGGTGATGTTTGCGAAAGAAAAACGGACCTGTAACAAAACGCATGTTGAAGATGATGTGTTGCTTCTACGGATATATTGAGGGGGGTGGGTGGGTGCACAGAGCTTGTAATTAAAGTTCCGAAACAAAGGAAGTGTGTTGATCCTGCATTAATTGAAAAAGCTACACTTGCCAAGACGTGTTGTCATAATATAGGATGATGTAGATTGTAGTATTATGTTGTATATGTCTCGTTCAGTCCAAGATCTATCAACAGTTGTATTTGCCGTTACAAGCTAGGTTATTTCGTTAACTGATTTTTGTTTGTTTTACTGCCTCCCCTCCACCCACCCATTAATTTTTCGATTGGTTTTCAAAACATTATTTTGGTAGTTAGGATTTTGTACAAATAAATAAAAACTGGTGGTGGATCTTGGATTGAGCCATTTTGAACAGAACTACCGCATTACTTTCCATAAACACAAGACGCATAGCAAGCAAGGGTGATGTACCTTTGATGGAGTTTATGTACTTTGTATTTACTCGCATGCCATGTGAGAGTTACTGTAGGCAATTCTGGTTGTTGTGTGCGTGTGGCGTCTTTCGTGTGCCGACTTACTCGCTTTGTTTGTTCATTCTAAGCAAGAGTGATGTCCTCAGCATTTTGATCAGGTTTGTCTCACCGTGTAAATTTGGTCATGGGACTTGCAGATCAGATTTACTCCATTGGAAATTCGGTGTTTCCACCCCCCTTCCCCCAACTCTGTTTTGTTTTTGCCCACATTTAGTCCACTCGCAATGTTGCTGTACCCTACACTTGGAATACTGCATAATGCTTATTATCTGTGGCTGCTGACAGACACTCGGTGCTGTCATGATTTTAGGTTAGCATTGCGACTGTTGTGGCTTGTTGACCACCTCCCCTTTCCTCCCCTCCCCTCCGCTATGCTGTGAACTGTGCCTGAGCAGCGTGTGTGCTCTTCAGCACAGTGTCCTGTGCAGGCAAGACCCAAATTCAGCATAAAGGAGAGTAAGTAAGTAACTTGGTGTTTTATGCCCAGTCAACCATTGCAGTTATATCAGGGCAAAGAGAGAGGGAGAGGTGATTTTTGCAGTCAGGATCTTGCCTGGCTAGCAGCAGGATGCAGCAACAGTAGCTGTAATGACAAAAGGCTTCTGTGTTGGGTACATGATAAAGTTCGGAATTCCCCTTACCCAGGATCTTACGAGCAGGGACAGTTCTTCAAACAAATGTGTATGCATCAAAGTGAATGCTGGTAGCTTCAGATTTGAGCAGGAAGCAGTCGCATGTCCAGAGTGTAACTAAATACAGTCATTATAGCTTGTTTTCTCATCAGCTTGCAGAAATGCTACCAGTCTTATATCAACTTTCATGTCTGTGAAGGTGTGTGCTATGAAGGTCAGTAATTTGTAGTGCTTGTTCATCTTTAAATGTGTTGCTTTTTTGTTGATAATTTTTCATGTGCTGTGCAACCACATGTACTTGTGGAAGCTTTTAGTTGAAAGCACTTGTGAGGTTAAAGCGTTTGGATTTGATCCACAAAAGTAATGTGGCAGTTCTGTTCTTTTTTTGTTTGTTTGTTTTATTTATCTCCAATCAGCAGGCCATGCATTCATTCACTTGTACAGAACAAGCTGCACGATATGACGACGTTCAAATAAATTGCATACATGTACATGCAACATGTGTTCATCGCAGGCTCAGGGCAGAGGTCAAGGTCATGGGCCCAGCTTCAATCTGCTGAACTCGCAATAGTCTCATAACAATAGTGCTCATCATCTTGTAAATGAATCTGTTGTATTTATTAAACTGTGTGCATCAGAGGGACATTGCCTTCACACAAGTTGTGAGGTGGTTCCATGCCACAAATCCATGGGATGACCTGGGCCTCTGTGCATTGCCTGCAGATACTTGACGGGGGTGGGCATGGGGAAAGTTACACATTTGTATTCTCTTCTTTCCTTTTTTTCACCCCGTTTTTGTTTTGTTTTGTTTTTCTTCTTCTTTCTTTCTTTTCTTTGTCTCTCCCTCTTGTTTTTTCTCGTTTAGGTGTTAGGGAAGAAAGCTGAAATTCCATTAAAATGGCATGTCATGACCAACAGCTCTGTTACCCCACCCCGTTTTGTAGTAAGTAGCTCCACTCTCTCTTTAACAGTTTTTCTTGCTACCATCCACTCATCTTTTTAGCACCCCTTCTTCTCTTTGTTTTCCCCCATTATGTTGTGTTACAATAAAATCACACATCACAACTGTTGGTCATGATTTTCTTTTCTTCTTCAGTGAACGCATAGTAGTGCAGGACTTAACATTTTGTCTCTTTCCTCACACCATGTGAATCAGGCACAAGGTGTGCATTCCACAACTCTGTGATGGTGCTACAGTTTAAGGCGTATCCACATGGCTGCGTCATTTTAAAGGTGTGGTCACACGGCTGCATCAGTTCAAAGATGCATCCACATGACTGCATCTGATCTTGCATTTTATTTTTCCTTTTTTTTTCCTTTTTTTTTTTCCTTGCGGGGATAAAGATCCTAAAAGGAAGGGGTGGGGCCAGACCACTTATATTCACATGTACATAGGACAAACCCTGGCATTTGCTTTGAACAAGTTGTGATAAAACATTGCAAGAACAGATGCCAAAACGACTTTACATAAAAAATATGAACAATCTTTGGATGTGTTGTGTTACTGATTTTTCTCTGTGTGACTGGAAGCATGATGTGCCCTATTTTACACACACACACACACTTAAAAAAGATCCCCCCTCCAAGTCATTCTTACCATGATAATACTGGTGTACTGAAATTTCATGTAGACGCAACTGTTCATTTGATCTTAGTCCAATATGTGTACAGAAAGTTGGACGATCAGTGGTTCAACACACTGTCTTCAGTTTAACTACATTCGTTTGACATATGGTAGTCCAACAATGCAGCTTAAAAGAAAAAAAGTACCTGTACTGTAAGGTTTCCATTGCTAACTTGCAACAAAAATCTCAGAGATTAACAGTTTGTTCAGTCATTTTGAACTTGGAAACAAACTTTCAGGTTGACATCACTGCCTTCTCTCCATTCCTTTATGACTTGATGAAACCTAAACTTTGTGCTTGAAGTTTACTCATGACTACAGTATATGAAAAACTATCAATGATTTTAGCACTACCATCTAAAAATGATGCTGACAAACTGAAACCAAAAAAACAACTGATTAATGATAATTAGTTTATTAATCAGGTTGTTTTACCTGTTCACATTTAAGTTTCAATCCTAGTTCATTGACAAAGATTTCAGACAAATTGGAAACGGGGAATGTGTGTTGTTTTTATTTTGTCCCTTTTATAGTTTCACCTGGACCCTACCTTACCTCTAAAGGGCTGGTGAAACTGGTTATAGCTATTTTATACACACACTACATTCACACATGCATGCAGACACACACACACTGCCCCCCCCCCCACCGGCACACACACTACCCCCTTCCCCCATAGCACACACATGTACACAAGAGACACGCGTCAAAGTTTATTCCATGTGATGCAAATGAGGCATTATGTCCTCAGATGTTGGGCTGACAGTTTATTTGAGACGTGCCCGTCCTATCCACAAAGTGTAAATTTATGTCCTATGGTCCTACAAAGCAATGCTTCTTGCCTTGTCCTGAGAGTTCCCCAAACTGACCATATCTGGCCTCATCTTGCTGCCCATTGATTCAAGAATACAGTACAAACTCGCGTCTCTGTGCTACAACTGCCGCAACTTGGCCGCTTCCGTCCACTTGACTAACTCCTTAACTTGAAGTGTACAAACCAACCTGCCAGCTATGCTCTTCTTCTGATACTTCCATTCTTTGTCTTCCCTCTGTGTCTGGTCAGAGATCTTTTTCTTATGCCGCTGTCTTATGCTGCACCATCTGTCTCGAACAATCTCCCTTGCAAAGTTAGATCATCAAACACACTCGCATCTTTCAAATCATCATTGAAATCCCACCTCATCAATTGCCGACTATACTGTGTGTGTGCGTGCGCTCGTGGGTTTGTTTCGACTGTCTGGGATATTTACCTCTGGTTCTTTGCAATGTAATGGGGTCCTGTGCTCCAGTTTGGAAAAAAATGGCCCAACAAAGAGTGCATTATTATTACCCGACCGGGAAGCGGGGGTATTACAGTGGTTGAAGCGCCCGACTCGTGGTCGAAAAGTCGTCGGTTCGAGTCCTGGCGGGACAGGGCGGCGGGAGAATTTTCCTCGCCAGGGTCAACTTTTTGTTCTCTTATTTCGGTATTGGTCCAACCCCCGTGTTACCGCAGCAGCACGTAAAATATCGCGGTCGTTGTGCCGAAAGTGCTGGTGGCAGGTTATACGCATGCGCGTGAGTGGCTTTGCATTGATGCGACACGATACATAGTTCTCCAGTTTCACACTGTGACGTGGACCCAGCCATGTAACCACCAAACAGCACTAAGTATACCACTGACTTTGGTGGATATATATATACACACACACACAAAACAAAAAAAAACTGTAAAAAGCTACAATCACTCATTTAGAATTGCATGCAACAAGAACGCAGTGAGTCTGCTCAAAAGCGAGCAACAACACGACTGCCAAGGGTCAAAAGGTCAGGAAAGAGCTCGTTATACGCATGCTCAAGCGGAAGCTGGCGACTCTGATGAATATGCATGATCCAGTCCACGCGTCCCCGGTATCGAAGAGCAGCAAAGAGCATTCCTCTTCATTCTTCATTCTGTGGTTATTGGGTGTGGTAACTCGACTAGTCTCTGCTCCACATAATTAACTCTGACGGAATAAAAGAGGTAAGTTGTTGTTTTGTCTATATTATGTTGTTTTTAATGTGATATCTAGAAATGAACTTTGACATGCTGCCTCCCTCCACCCGCCCTTTTTTTCTCTCTAAAACATGATTTTTTTTATTGATTTTTTTGATCCGTCATTCGGTCGCTTCGTGGCTTCAGCAAAGCTTTGAGATTTGGTACCATGTCGTGAACCACAGTTATGACAGTATCAACCAACACGAGGCAAGAGCAGCTGAATATCTTGACTCGTAACTTTTACCAAAGCGAAGATAAAATCATCCTAGCTCGCTGTTCATGGGGAGTTTGTAACAAGTAGATCTATCATTTTTAGATATGAGGCAGTCGTAGACTCGTAAGCACCGGCGTCGACTGCAAGTCGCACTGACCGGAAGAGGGTTAGCCGGCAAAGAACGACTAAACGTCGACGACACAAAATGTCGAATGACACATAGTCGAACTCGAAGGGACAATTGATGACAATGTCGACACGACAACGGGCGGACTACAGTTGTGAACGCAGGAGCGTTACAGGTGCAGTGAATTAATTAGGCCTACCCAGTGTTGTAAAGTTTTAAACTAGTTATACTGTATACGTGTGTTATTCGTCAGCTCACAAAGTTCCATTTTCAGTCTAACTTAGTTTCCCCCCACCCCCACCCGACCACATAGTTCAGGAGCTATGTGAGAGTCGAGGTGGCCGTCCTGGCCAGTCTGTCCTAACGAGCCTTCTGGTTTCCGTGAACGTAAAGCAATATTGAACCATTCTAACGCATTGGTCTCAGCTTGTCCCTAATACGTCCACCGACATCCGAGGACATTAAGCAACACTTGTAACCGAACCGAACCACCCAACCGTATGTGATGAAATCAGAGCAGAAGAAATTGCTGAAACAAGTCAAAACTGATACCGTCAAGGGTGGTTGCCTCCGCCGCTTGTGCTGTGGCTGCAGTCATTTTGAAAATCAAGAAGTTTAGTACTGTGTGTAGCCACCACATGAGACAGTCACGACATGACATTTGCACCTTATTCTAGATATATTGCATAAGGCACCTCAGTGATTCCTGTGGGATGTTCTGCCTCTTCTGGAGCAGGTTTGATTGGCACGCACTTGGCTTGTGCCTAATATGAATAATGATGCTTTTAATTAATAGATCATTCTTTTATATATATATATATATTATGTATTACTTATAACTTCATATATTATAATTATAAGGCACGATTTTCAAGGTCTATCCTGAGTTAAGCTCACTGTATGCCTGTTACTATTATTGTATTAAAGCACAAAACTTTAGAGTTTAACCTGAATTAACCCAGCTGAATTTGCACACATAGATTGCGCCTAATATTAATAATAGTAGATCATCCTTATATAAAGCACCATTCTCAAACTGAGTTAAACTTGCTGTGCTGTACAAAGAACTTATGACAAGAATCACATTAAGTGATTTACAACATTTCAACGAACAGAACATGAAGTATACGCAACAAACAGAACATGAAATACATACTGTATTCTACCATAAAGATATCACCTAGTAAACAGTAACTATATATTGATCATACATACACACAAGCAAACCCACACAGAAGTATGCTCACCAATCAGTCTCCCATTGCCCACTCAGATGACTGGTGCAAGTTCTGTGTACAACATTCAGCCATACACCAGCTTACAGTGTCAGTTCATTCAAAGCCCCACAGGTCGGGTGTGTGTGTGTTTAGCTGTAACTTGCCACCTGCACCTTTAGCAAAATGACCGGGATCTTTTACGTGCTACTGCGGTAACACAGGGGTGGAACGGATACTGAAATAAGACTAAGAGTCAGCACAGAAAGTTGACATTGGAGAAGAAAGTTCTCCCACTGCTCCTGCCGGGACTCGAACCCGGAACCTTTCGATCATGAGTAGAGAAGGTTTGCCCTAATAATGTGACTTGATTTTGTATATGTTTGTGCAGAAATGAAGACACAATGAACTATGTATGTGGTAATATCTTATGTAGGACTTGCAGCCTTTTATGACCTTTCTCAGCAAATAGATCTCGAAAAGTACAGAAGCCATTATCTTTTGCTTTGAAGAAATCTTTCTTAGCATTGTTTGATTGTGCACATTCTAAAAACACATCTATTTTTTAATCTACCTGCAACATTATTTTCCACCCCTATTGTCCTGTTTTCATGCACACTTTCTGACACAAAGTCATATATATATATAAATATATGTTTGGCTGTTGTGTAACCTGCCACTACATACAATTTCCACCCCACTGGAACGAAGAGAGTTAGTGCCTTTAAACTGAGCTAAGCATAGCCAGCCATGTGAATCCCCCCAGGCCTGGTGTGGCATGCTGGGCAGCAAATTATTAATAAGTGTACTCCTAACTGTTCAAATGTTTCAAGAAGGGCTGCTTCAGCATTTAAGCATGGCTCATGTAGGATTTAAGGAATAATGAACATGGCAACAGCTTGTGTTTACTGATAGCTGAATTGATCAGTGTCCAGCTACAGTTCTGTTAAACCCTGCTGTTCTGTTAAGCATCTGTATTTGCGTGCACACACACACACACACACACGCACCCACCCCCACCCCCAGACACACACACACACACACACACACACACATCAACTAACTTAACACCTGGTTTGGGCATCACAACAAGGAGTTGTTTATTTCATACCCTACATACAAACACTCCGCTAACAGGAGATGTAACAGATACCAAAATAAAATCTTACAGTTACACACTTTTAACAGGGTAGGGCAGTTGTATTTCAGTTTAATGCCAGGCATGCTATTTTCCAAAATACCCGAAGGAGTGAATTCTGAGTTTTCCTACCGGTTACGGTTACGTGGACTTGCTGCGTAATGTGTTGACTTTGCCAGGCTTGTCTTCAGTTTCATTCAGCATACCCCTACTTGTCCATTAAGCTCAGGTAACCAAGGGACAGCACCTTTCTTTGAGAATCAGCAGACTGTGACAACAGGGGAGTGGGCTGTGATCACTGCAGGGCCTCAGTCAACAGGGGCCTATAGTACTGTTGTTAGCTTGAAAAACTTAACGCAGCATTCTCAGGTACATGGATGTTAGCGAAATATGGGGACTGTGTACACTGAACATGTTTGCAAAGTGAGAAGTGGTGTGCTGTGAAGTGTTTGATATTATATTATGGTTGAGTTTCCTGTGGGATGATGATGAAATAGTTGAACATCAACATGAAGCAGGATTTTCAGTGGACCTCACTTTTCTTGGACACTGCTATTGCTAACAAAATGAGCTAAATTAAATACTAGACTGCTACTGGCTTTGTCGTTACATGTTTTAGTTAATACTGCTTGCATGTTTGCCCTGCTATAACTCTCCTGGTTGACTGGGCGTAAAAAAAACTAGTTACTTACTTACATGCCAGGACAGCTTGACAGCATTTTCTTTGCATTTTTGTATGTAAGTGTAACTTCTGATGCTAAAAAAAAAGATTGTGCAGTCGGATTTTACTGAAAACCCAAAATCTATTTAAAAAAATCTCTTCGAAAATGGCTCATAATAGGCCACAGTGAAAGTGTCCTAGTGTCCATCCAGCTCATTTTGAAAGGCATTTGGATAGCCTGTGGGCCTGTCCATGGAGGTGTGTCTGTATGCGGGCACTGATTGGCTAAAGCTCATCTGTCAATCAGGGTGGCAAGAGGTCAGCTGACATGATAAAGAATTAGTTTTCTCATTCTTCATGAAGTTAAGAGTGAGTGTGCTTACATGAGGGTGATATAATGTCCTGTAATGGTTGGTTGTACTCGTGGATTGCCCCTGTCCCAACACATGCAAGTACAGTATATATATATGTATGTTTATACACTGTACTGGTTACTTGAACTAATAATAATGGAAATTTGTAAAGCGCCTACCCTGTGGCTCAAAGCGCTGAACAAGTATACACACATAATGTACATTGAGATGGAAAATGCTATCCAAACAAAAAAACGATATTGACAAGGTTTCATGCAAAATATACACACACACACACTGTACAGACTGATAGGAGTGAAGGACAATGGTTAAACTAAGGTTGATTTATTTCTGTATTGTATATAATTATTTGCATGTGTTGCAGTAAACTCTCTCATTGGTTATCATCATGGCAACAGAAAAGAAGGTCATCCTGGTCACTGGTGGCACAGGCTTGGTGGGTCGTGGCATTGAAGCCGTTGTTCAGAAAGAAGAAAAACGCCCTGATGAGGAATGGTACTTTGCCTCGTCCAAGGATGCCGATCTCTCGTGAGTCCAAATTCCGACCCTTGTTCAAATGCTTTTGTGTATTCAGTATTGAACATTGGCTGCAGCTGTCTCCTTGACTGTTCCATATTCTTAAAATGTGCTCAGTTTTTTTTCTTATATGGCATGGTTATAACAATAGTAGTGAGCATAAAATTCTGTTGTGTAGTATGTCGCTAACATAGTGACACGGGTGATCATGCTGCGCTGTACACTATCAGCAAAATGCATACATACTTAAAACCTTAAAAATAATATGTATATAATAAAAAAAAACATAATACTGTGTTCTTTGCACACCACACACATCAGCAAGCACACACATGCATGCAAAATGAATGTGCTTGTAGGGGGAAGGGTTGGGGGGGGGGGGGGGGCAAAAGAAAGAAGACTGAATTTGAATTCAGTTGTTTGGTATTGTTTGTAGCTCAGGTGAGTCTTTAACAGAGTTTTGAAGGCATGGGAGGAGTGAATGTGATGAATGTTGGAAGGGAGAGAATTCCACTACTTTGGAACACATTAAGAGAAAGAGCATTGGTCAAAGTTCTGTGGATGCAGAAATGAGGGTCTCCTGTGGAGAGAAGGTAGAGCTGTCAAAGTCCAAAGATGCCTACTGTTATTTGATACTATTATTATGGGTGCTTTTATATAGTGCTATTCTATGCCCTCAGTCTCAAGCAGGCTCAGTGTGCTCATGTCACCTGCAGTTCTGAAAGAGTGACTAGCCTTTTAGTTTTAGAGTGCGTTTTTGAATATCCTCCTAAGTGTTTGTTCGCATTGTGGAACGGTTCTTCCTTTTGCAGCATGTCATTTTTAATATATATTTTTTTGCCCTGAACAGAGAGTATGCTACGACAGAAGCTTGTTTTTGAAGATCCACCAATGTGTTAAGCAAGGTGGAGTGATTCTTCCTTCTGTAGCATGTCATTTTGTTTGTTTGTTTTTTGTCCCTGAACAGAGACTGTGCTTTTCATAGAAGCGTGTTTTTGAATATCCACCTAAGCAAGGTGGAACAATTCTTCCTTCTGCAGCATGTCATTTGTGTGTGTTTTTTTGTCCCTGAAATGAGACCTTTTGACAGAAATGTGCTTTTGAATATCCACCAAAGGTGGAACAATTCTTCCTTCTGCAGCATGTTATTTTTGTTTTTGTTTTTTGTCCCTGAACAGAGACCGTGCTGCGACGGAAGCTTTGTTTGACAGGGTGAAACCTACCCATGTCATCCACTTGGCTGCTCTTGTTGGTGGCCTGTTCCGCAACCTCAAGTACAACCTCGACTTCTATGTAAGTTGGGGGGGGGGGGGGGGGGGAGAGGAAGGGAGAAGGAGGAGGAGAAAGAGAAATAAATAGAGAGGGATTTGTTTTAAGATTCTGTATCGTGGTCCCCTTGTGTTCATCATTTATACAGTATCTTGGCATACCATCTGCTTCAGGGGACCAGGGATCTGAGGGAGACAGAGGGGCAGTTATATAATTTTTGACAACAGTACAAAGTATATATTCCATGTTACCTACAAAAATAGTCACCTGAATTTCATGGAAAACAAACAAGCTGTACCAAAACAATTTTTTGGAAACCCTTTTAATATTGTTTAGTCTTAACAGTGAAAATCACTGAAATACAGCCATCCCATTTGAGCCTGTTGCACTAAAGAGATTATCCATCTTCAGCATGTTCCACTGTACTTCTGAAACTTGACCCATTGTGTGAGGAAAACATCTAAAAATGGAGCATTTGTAATTGCTTGCCCAAAACTCTGGGTTTGTTCTTAAAGATGCTGCAGTGTAAGTAGACCAGAAGTCAGAATGTTTGACAACACATAGTAATCTGACTTTAACATTCTTTGAAGCACACATTGTTACACTGGGATGAACAGACTCGATGATAGTAAGTCAGTACAGGATGAATCAGAGAAAGGATTGCTCTGTTAAATTGTGTAAGCTGAATGGTACCTCACTGTTTCATTAATTTTCTACAGCTGATTTGTTTTATATTGATGTTAAAGTAACTGTTCTGTTGCCTTGTTTGGATAATTTGGAAAACAATTTTTAATTAGCAGCATAGACACTGGATCAAGCTCTGCCTAAGTGTGTAGAGAGCTATACCCTTCACTTTTAACTTTGATCTGTTTATCTTTTCTTGACTTTATGTTTATACTATACTAATTCTGTTAGCTGGAGAGATGCTGAACAAATGTGCTGCTGCTGGATAATTTTCAGACAGTTTGCTAGTGCAGCGCTACTGCGTTTTTGTAAGTGTATGCTATTGATGCAGTATTTTTGTTTGTAAGTGTATGCCATTGATGCAGTGCACGTCTTCCGATTGTTTCAGCGTATCAACACTTTGATCAACGACAATGTGCTGAACCTGAGTTACCAGAAGGGCGTGAAGAAAGTGGTGTCTTGTCTGTCCACCTGTATCTTCCCTGACAAGACGACCTACCCCATCGATGAGACCATGGTTTGTACAGTTGTGATTACCATCAGAAGCATAGGAACCAGAGTTATTTGCTGTAGTGGGAGAACAGTAGGAGTCACTGAATGTAATGTAAAAGAATATTTGGAAAGCACCTGCATCTAACATGAGCCTGGAGTGCACAATGCAAGACAATAGTGTAAAAAAGAATTTAAACTTGCCCCAAAAGTACACAGTTGAGAGAACAAAAAACAACAACAAAAATCTTAATTATATAAGCACCTATACTACAACTGTACATTCATCATCTTTCTCATCACTTTCAGCATGCGCACACACATGAGTGCTTGTGCTCATGCATGCATTCACACACATGGGTAAGTCACACAATGATCTGTTCGGTGATACGCTGTTGACGCATTTAGTGTTTTTGTTCGTTTCCTTAAAACTTGTGACCTGCACATGTCTTGTACTGGTCCGGCTGAGACCATTTAACTGTTGATTTTGTGATGGGAAATAGTTTTGTAATGTTTTTGGTATAAATTGAAATTGGATTCAGAAATCTTTATGGGCAATCTTTTTTAAGACACGCCTCTTACATGTGCCGTTAAAATGAAAGCAGTTGCAGTGCAGAACTGCAGTTTGCTCAGATCTTTTTAGATTTTATCACTGGGACAATAATTACCCGTGGGTACAATAATTACGAGAAAGAGCATGCACGTTTTATGGAAGCAAATTATTTGTGAAATATTTGTGCTGTACAACTGTGCTTTCGTGTCATTGACTTAACGCTAACAGGACTACAAACTGTTCTGATCTAACGTTTTCGTGACTGAAAAAAAGAAGTTATTCTTTAACTGAAAAATAGTTGGATCTCACTGCTGCCTACTTACAGGGTTGCTAGCTGTGTTTTCACTTCCAAACTCTCAGGCGGTGCCAGAGGTGTAATGGTTAGCCACTAATGCGATGTGCCGCCAGCTTGGGTTCAAATCCAGGGTCATGATTATGCTTTTGAAACGAGCAAAGCAACATGCAGTACTTGCAGGCTCATCAGCAAAACCCTCCAGAAGTTGATATTGCTGTCGCTGAGCTTCTCATTGTCCAGTGATATCAAAGTGTTTGTTGGTTGCAGGTACACAATGGGCCTCCGCATAACAGCAACTTTGGCTACTCGTACTCCAAGCGCATGATTGACGTACAGAACAGGTGAGAGGACAACCTGCCGTGTGGCAGGTGTTAGGGCATGTGATCTGGTTGTGACATGCAGTGATTGCATGTGATGTTTTTCTTATCGGTGTGACATGTATAAGGAGGCAAAAATGATTCACGGAAACCAGTCAGACAATCACTGTAACTGGTCAGACACATGGCTGTCTGTCCTGCTACTAAAGCTCTGCTAGCAACCACCCTGCTCCCTTCCCTGTCTAGCATGCACACACACACACACACACACACACACACACACACACATATGCAGACATGCCACACATATTCTCTCAACTGTGTTGCATTTTTGAGAACTGGGCAAACAAAATAACAGCTGGTACGTCTGAGTGGTTCCTTTTTTTGTTTTTTGCATGGCATGTATAAACTGGTCTTAACTGGTAAAATACCAGAAATTACTGGTTAACATGAACCCTGCACATGTCTTATTTTTGCCGCATTTCAGGGCGTACCATGCCCAGCATGGCTGTATGTTCACTTCTGTGGTCCCCACCAATGTGTTTGGGCCCTACGACAACTTCAACCTGGAGGACGGCCATGTCTTGCCTGGTCTTATTCACAAAGCCTACACTGCCAAACGTTAGTGTCTGTGTGTGTAACGTTAGTGGATGCACATATTCATGAACACATCGTGTGTGTTTGTTGTTGGAGGTAGGCTTAGTGGATGCATGTGTTCATGAGCTCATTGTATGTGTGTGTGTGGTGGGAGGTAGGGTTAGTGGATGCATGTGCTCATGAGCACATTGTGCGTGTGTGGTGGGAGGTAGGGTTAGTGGATGCATGTGTTCATGAGCACGTTTGTGTGTGTGGTGGGAGGTAGGGTTAGTGGATGCAGGTGTTCATGAGCACGTGTGGGAGGTAGGGTTAGTGGATGCAGGTGTTCATGAGCACATTGCATGTGTGTGGTGGGTGGTTAGTGGATGCCTGTGTGCATGAGCACATTGTGTGTGTATGTGTGGTGGGAGATAAAACATAAGTGCATGAGTACATTGTGTGTTGTGTGCATGTGTGGTGGGATGTAGGGTTAGTGTTTGCATTGTGTGCTTTGTCATTGTTGAAAACAAGCTATTGCCAGGACACTGAATCTATTGCCATAACACTGTGAATGTGCCTGTGTAGATGTTTTTGTGTATGTGTGCTTTTGTGTCTAAATGAGAGTATGTTTGACAGTATAATATGTGTTGTTGATGATTATATTTCAAATAACGTGCTTTAATTTTAAGTTCTGAATATAAAAGAAGAAGGACCATGTTCCAGGTTTTGTTCTACTGGAGAATCCTACAGCAAGCAAATCTGCAGTGTTCAGTGTTAATCTGTACTGTCAGTAAGGTACTCTTGATGAGTGCACTCTGGATAAGTGTACTTCTGATGACTACTCTTAACAAGTGTACTCTCAGTAGATACTGTTCATAAGTGGACTCTTGCTGAGAGTATTTTGGCCAAGACAAACGTGTATTAGCAATAAATGCGCCCTTGATAAGTGTGCTGTCAGTAAGTGTACTCTTGGCAAGTGTCCTCGTGACAAGTGTTCTCTTGGCTGCAGAGGAGTCAAAGCCCTTCGTGATCTGGGGCACGGGGTCGCCACGACGACAGTTCATCTACTCCCTGGATCTGGCACGGCTGATGATCTGGGTGCTGCGCGAATACAACGATATTGATCCCATCATCCTCTCAGGTACGATTGGCCTTTCTTTCCACCTTAGCACACAGAGAGAGTGACCTGTCTTTCAGAGAGATAGAGAGAACAGAGCAATCTGTCCTTCAGAGAGAGAGAGTAGAGTGACATGTCCTTTAGAGAGAGAGTAACCTATTCGTTAAGGAGAAAGAGAGAGAGTTGAGTGACTTGTCCTTCAGAGAGGGAGAGAGTAGAGTGACATGTCCTTTAGAGAGAGAGTAACCTATTCGTTAAGGAGAAAGAGAGTCGAGCAACCTGTTCTTCAGAGAAAGGGAGAGAGTAGAGCGACATGTCCTTTAGAGAGAGAGTAACCTATTCGTTAAGGAGAAAGAGAGAGAGTTGAGCAACTTGTTCTTCAGAGAGAGTAGAGCGACATGTCCTTTAGAGAGAGAGTAACCTATTTGTTAAGGAGAAAGAGAGAGAGTTGAGCAACTTGTTTTTCAGAGAGAGTAGAGCGACATGTCCTGTAGAGAGAGAGTAACCTATTCGTTAAGGAGAAAGAGAGAGAGTTGAGCAACTTGTTCTTCAGAGAGAGTAGAGCGACATGTCCTTTAGAGAGAGAGTAACCTATTCGTTAAGGAGAAAGAGAGAGAGTTGAGCAACTTGTTTTTCAGAGAGAGTAGAGCGACATGTCCTGTAGAGAGAGAGTAACCTATTCGTTAAGGAGAAAGAGAGAGAGTTGAGCAACTTGTTCTTCACAGAGAGAGAGAGAGTAGAGTGACATGTCCTTTAGAGAGAAGTAACCTATTCTTAAGGAGAAAGAGAGAGAGTAGAGTGACTTGTCCTTCAGAGAGAGAGAGAGAGTAGAGCGACATGTCCTTTAGAGAGAGAGTAACCTATTCGTTAAGGAGAAAGAGAGAGAGTTGAATGACTTGTTCTTCAGAGAGAGAGAGGGAGAGTAGAGCGACATGTCCTTTAGAGAGAGAGTAACCAATTCGTTAAGGAGAAAGAGAGAGAGTCGAGCAACTTGTTCTTCAGAGAGAGAGAGTAGAGTGACATGTTCTTTAGAGAGAGAGTAACCTATTCGTTAAGGAGAAAGAGAGAGAGTTGAGCAACCTGTTCTTCAGAGAGAGGGAGAGAGCAGAGTAACCTATTCCTTAAAGAGAAAGGGTGAGTGCTGAGCAACCTTTCTTCAGAGAGGGAGAATATGTCCTTTAGAGAGAGAGAATAGAGTGAACTGTCCTTCAGTGAGAGAGAGTAGAGTGACCTGTCCTTCGGAGAGAGAGAGAGAGAGAGAGAGCAAGTAGAGTGACCTGTCCTTTAGAGAGAGAGAGTGACCTGTCCTTCACAGAGAGAGCAAGTAGAGTGACCTGTCCTTTAGAGAGAGAGAGAGCAAGTAGAGTGACCTGTCCTTTAGAGAGAGAGTAGAGTGACCTGTCCTTCAGAGAGAGAGCAAGTAGAGTGACCTGTCCTTTAGAGAGAGAGAGAAGTAGAGTGACCTGTCCTTTAGAGAGAGAGTAGAGTGACCTGTCCTTCAGAGAGAGAGCAAGTAGAGTGACCTGTCCTTTAGAGAGAGAGAAAGTAGAGTGACCTGTCCTTTAGAGAGAGAGTAGAGTGACCTGTCCTTTAGAAAGAGAGAGTAGAGTGACCTGTCCTTTAGAGAGAGTAGAGTGACCTGTCCTTTAGAGAGTAGAGTGACCTGTCCTTTAGAGAGAGAGAGAGCAAGTAGAGTGACCTGTCCTTTAGAGAGAGAGAGCAAGTAGAGTGACCTGTCCTTTAGAGAGAGAGAGCAAGTAGAGCGACCTGTCCTTTAGAGAGAGGAGAGAGAGAGCAGAGAGTAGAGCGACCTGTCCTTTAGAGAGAGAGAGAGCAAGTAGAGCGACCTGTCCTTTAGAGAGAGTAACGTTTAGTAGAGTAACCTATTCCTTAAAGAGAAAGAGAGTTGAGCAACCTGTTCTACAGAGAGAGAGAGAGAGTGTGTGTGGGAGAGAGAGTGTGTGTGTGTGGGAGAGAGAGTGTGGGAGAGTGTGTGTGGGAGAGAGAGTGTGTGTGTGTGTGTGGAGAGAGAGTGTGTGTGTATGTGAAAGAGAGAGTGTGTGTGGGAGAGAGAGAGTAAACAGCCTGGCCTTCATGGGGAGGGAGGAGTTGCCATACAGATTCAACTGACTGTTTTGCAGTTGGAGAAGAAGACGAAGTGTCCATCAAGGAAGCGGCCGATGCTGTGCTGGAGGCCATGGAGTTCAAGGGAGAAGTGGTTGTATCCTTCCCTATACTGTTTATTTGTTTATCTGGGTTGCTGCCATTTTTGTGGCAGACATTTCAAGGCCTGGGGCATGCGTCAGACTTTGGAGTGATAAGGCTACCCATCGTTCTTTGAGACTTGTGGTACACTGGTAGGTACACCTTCCAGACATTTGGTCGTTGTTATGTCTCACCCACCACTGCAAATAGGGCAGTGAAGACAGCAGCTGCTGTTTTAAGCCTTTAGATGATGACAGTTTTGGTGCGTGCAGTTTGTATTTCTATCAGAATGCATCAAGTTGTGAACGACAGCCTGTGAAGATGGAAGCTAAAAGTAAAACTACCTCCTTAGTGTCTACCATTTTAAAGAAAAACCAATCAACATAGAGATCTCTCCTCTGGAACATGCCACCGGCCCCCCCACCCCACCCCCCCACCACCAGTCCAGTGACTACTAAATTCACTGTGTGGGATTGGAGGGGGAGGTCTGTAAGGTCTGTTTGAAGATTTTGTTCCATCTGCTTCTGGCTGTAACTTTTGGACAGCATTGATAGATAAAAGTTGTTTTCTGTCCGACAGTGCCGACAAAAATTGAGAAGCGTTAATGAACTGGTGACAAAAGCACATGTACAGGTTCGTCATCTGCTAGCTTTTTTCCCCATTGTGTAAAATATGGCAAGGCCCCTCTTGCTGTCCACTTTCTACTTTTGAAGTGTTTTTGCTTCTGGGGTGTGTGCAGTTGGTTCACTGATGTTGCATAATGCCTGACTGTTTCCTTGACGAGTGGTTAGCTTGACAAGTCCAAGTCCGACGGCCAGTTCAAGAAGACAGCCAGTAACGCCAAGCTCAGAAAATTGCGTCCAGATTTCCAGTTCACTGATTTCAAGAAAGGTAAGTGCAGTGATGTGAGACTGGTGTGGGTGCATGTCAGTGCACATTTTAAGTTCATTAAAAATATGTATATATAGAACACGCTAATGTTGGGTGATTCAAAGGAAGAATGCCCCAAAAGCAGATTTTGGGGTAATAAAAGTGTTCAAAACAAATCAGCTTCAGTGTGCATCCCAAATGTGGCTTCTTTAAAACGCGTTTTTTGTTTTTTTTAAATTGTTTTTTTGTGTGTGTGTGTACTCTGTAATTTTATCACTGAAATTGACAATTTTCTTCTAATTATTATTGTTAGTGTCCAAAAATGTTTCCACTTTTGAATAAGTTTTGATCTTTCACTTTGTCAGTTTTAGACTGTTGACTGATTTCTCTGTTTCTTTGTGTCTCCAGCAATCAAAGAAACTTGCGATTGGTTCCTGCAGAACTACGACATTGTCAGAAAGTGAAGACTGGTGTATCACTAACAGACTGCAGACACTTGTTTGGGGATCCAGAACTATTACTAATTCTGCACATTTTTGTTGCCAACATTCTGTTGTAGTGTCCTATTCTTTTCTTGTTCATCTTCTCAGGATGGTTGTAATAAACGGAAAATGTATATAAAAGAAAATCCAAACACTTGAAAGAGAACGCTTGTTTAATATAGCATCACACATCAGATGTCATGCTGTGAGTAAATTAGGTTTTGTGGTCATCCTTTTTTCCATTTCTTTTTTAGATATAGAAAAAAGAGCCCAGGACTTGAGATAATTTTAACAACAGAAGAAGAAAAAAAAGCCAAGGACTTGATAATTGCAATGAAGAAAAGAGCCAAGACTCAAAATACTTGTAAGGAAAAGAGCCAAGGTTTGTGTTCAATGAGATTATGGTTATTAAAATAATATTGTTATGCGACTGCATGATAGTATTGTAGAATATTGGGCTCCACCAGTTTTCTTTTCTGTTCCGCATAGTTAAGAGGGAAATGCAAGTTTGATGCTTACCTGTTGTGTTGAGTTTTGTGCTATAGCTTGAAGTAATCGCGTACATCCATGGATTATTTAACCGGTGATTCAGTCACTTGATACCTGGGATTTTAGCATCCGCAGAGCACGGAGCTAGACCAATTGCATTTACTGAGTGATGCAGAGAGCAGACGCACTCGAGCAGCTGCAGCAGAAACTTGATTTGCCAGCCGATCTGGGTACGGAGACGGTGAGCCAGCGCTGCAGCACTGTTCCTGATGCAGGCTCACTTTTGTGCTGTTGAGGCACAGATCCTTGGTGAAATTTGGGTCATCTCACCTGGTGTAAATCCATTGCATGAAATTTGGGTTGCCTTATTCTAGTCAGCTCAGCACAGTATGTATTTGGTGTTTGCTGATGGTGGTGTTGCTGTCCAGCCAGCGTGTTCTTTCTTCCAGCATGGTTATCCATGGACAAGAGGCCTCGGTGTGAAGAACCAGGTGTCCGATGCTGGGTCTGCTCTAAGCTAGCTTTCCTTAAAGGGGACTGAAGCAAAGAAGCACGACGCAGTGTGCGAATGAGAATGGAATAATTGAAATTAAAAAAACAACAGCACAAAAATGAACACTTACAGCAGTGTTTTAATCAGTTTATGGTCGGGTTTGTTAAAAGTTGACATTTAAGTCTCAAAAACATTGCCATGAGTGCTGCGATTCTGGCTTTTGCCGTGTTTGTGTGCAGTGAACAGGGCCAGCATGGCTACAGATGAATGCAGTGAGGCTAAATTACCTGTCTGTCAGAACCATTCTTTTTGGAAATCCCTCTTTTCATGTTTCCATCAAAATAACCAGATGCCAAAGATAATTACTCCTCTGCCAGGATTGTTTTATTTTTTGGTGGGGTCTTTACATTCACTGTAAAATGAGCCACACCTTTACTGGCTGATATGAACCAGTTGCTGGGGTCTTTCTATTCACTGTAAAATGAGCCACATCTTTACTGGCTGTTACGAACCAATTGCTGGGGTCCTTACATTTGGTTACCCCCAGAATAATCATCAACATGCATGTGGGCATTTAAGGAAAGAAAGAAGTTGCTGGGGTCTTTACATGCAGTATAAAATGAGCTACACCTCTACTGGCCATTATGAACCAGTTACTGGGGTCTTTACATTTGGTTACTCCCCAAAGGATGACTGGGGATGTCTGATGTTATCCTTGACTGGAACCTTCAGGGCTGTCATTTGATTCCCCATTCCTACCCCCTCTCTTGTTTTCCTGCCTAGTCCTCTTGCTTTTTCTGTCTTGTCAATTTTCTGTTGATTCTCCCGACATATTTTTTATTGATTTATTCAGTCCAGTTCCGACATTGCATGATTGCTGTATCTTTGGATATGACAAGATGGATAATCCACACAACTTCTCTGGCTCTAAACAGAAGATTTAATATGGGTGTCATTCCCCCCCCTAGTTGAAACTAGGCATAATGTTACCATGATTACATTAATTTTTTTGGGTGACCATAACCCTTTTCAATGTCACAGGAATGAAACAGTGTCATGTTTGACTGTTTTGAGAGCCTTGGGTCAGTGTGGACTGCTTGCTTGTTCTTCATTTGCGTGAGTATTTGTCTCTTTTCAAAGACCTTTACAAAGAAATCTCATCTCTAAAAAGTGGACTGTTTTGTGATGGTTTCTTGGCCAAGTTTGGAAATATTTGAGAACATATCTGTCATTTGTTTGCTGAGATTGCAACATACAGCTTTAATTTGTTTGTTTTTATGGTTGTGTAATCAATTTTACACGAATAAAGCTGGAGTGGATTTCACATTTCTGAGCTTACTCATTTTTTGGTGTGGACTGCATTTTTCAAGGTGGACTTTTTCGAGGTAGTGTAACTTTCCCTCTGTTCTTTATCTTGTGCAATTTTTGTTATCGTGTTTTTGCAGTTTTTTGTTTTACATTTGATTTTTTATGATGTCAAAATATAGAGATCTCTATTTACCGTTGTAATGTGGGCTGGCATAGGATAAGCAGAGCTCGTCATGTTAGTGGGGTAGACCTCCAGAAGGGAACAGTTTCAATATTTTTGTTCTGGAAAAAGATACTACAATATTAACTTTGCACATATCTGTTGAAGAATGTCACACACATGGATCATATGCAGAATGTTGGTTGGCATATGCGCAATGCAGTCTACTTGTGGTGAAAGTGATATTTTGTTCATGATTTTGTAGTCCCAACTTGATGTGAGTTTTCACTATATGTCTCAGTATACATCAGAACTAATTCCAGCCATGCTTTAGATTGGTGTTTGCTTGTGTCCACTTGCTCAGTTTGCTAACATTTATGTACTTCATTTTTAATGTGATATTTTGTGTGGATGTGTGTTAACTGTTTGTATGCAAGTTGATCTATGCAGACATAATATTTTATCTCTGCTGTCAGTAGAATTGTTTTTGTTGGTTTTCTAAACTGAACAAAATGTGTACTTCATTCATGCACTTGATGTTTGTGCCTTTTTTCACGCATTTGTCTCATTGTTTTTGTTGTTGTCTGATGACAATCTGATGTACCTGAATCATGAAAAGTATACAAGAAAATTAGCCATTAAACTAAATGAGATTACAGACAGTTGCTTAAAACTCAGAATGACCTCCAACATGATACACACAGGTGACATTTTTTATGGAACTGTTAAAAAATCTGATCTCTTTATTCTAATATACAATAATATTTATAGTATCATGGGGGCAGTTTTATTTGTCAAAAGGTAAACACAAGTGAACTTTAAGATGTTTGGGTTAGCTATAGCATCAAGTATAAGGACTTGGGCTTTGGGCAGGGGTATATATTTTTGTCTCTCCGCTGTAATGGGTGTGGAAGCTACAGGCATCCAAACTTTAGTTAGGACAAGGCTGAGTCCTGTACTCCAACCAGCATCTATTGTCTGTTGTCATTCACATGCTAGCATGTGTCACAATAGGAACTCTTCTTGTCTGTCTAAAATTGGAATCAACACACAAGGGAGTTAATTAGTGCTTGAAATACGCAACACTAGGACAACAATGAAGACCCGAGTTGCCTACAGTAACTCTTATCTGGCATACAATTTCTAAGTTCTAAAATTGGAACTCTATTTCTCTGTGCAAAAAGGGTACTTACTGTGTGCATTGAAATTATCCAGGCTGGTGGAAAGCTTTGTTGGCGCTGGAATCTCTAGCCATAGAATGGACACCTGAAGTTGTAGTTGTCATGCTGCTGGTGTTACAAGAGCAGAGTTCTGACTAACCGGTCTTGAACTTGGCAAGCAGGAACTGGAGTTAAAGGCACCATCATCCATGCTCAGGACATCGGAATAAGCGCATCACAGATTCACATTTGACTTGATAAAAAAAACTTTTATAATGTATTTAAGTATCCACAAATATTTCTTGTTTACCCATGAACATGTATTGATGTACCTGCGATTGTGACATTCACTACGGATAATACGTCAGACCTCATTTTCTCTAACTGTGGTGGTTGCACAGCTGAGGGCTTTGAGAGATTCATTCTCATTTTGTAACATGAGAGGGTTAAAAACATTGTGTTTTATGGTTGTTTTTGCTTGCAGTGTTAAACAAGCTCTTCGTGTTTAAGAGGGAGAATTAATACATAACAAAGGTATTGTTTGGATGTGACATTCTTTATTCTGTTTGTGAGTGACAGAGAAAAAGACGGACAGATGAGGGTATCGACAGCAAAATAACAGGAACAGCCGCAGGTCACCTGTGAACAGTTATTTTTGCGGATTATCACCAGTTACCAGTGCATACAATTTATTTAGTTTCAGCTCTAGACACAGTACACTGCAAACAAAATCCAATGCTCCTTTGATATGGCACGAAGAGACAAATGAACAAAAAGTGAATGTTAAATGACTACCCATTCAGTATGATGAAGATAACATGTATGCGAAATGATCACCTGAGAAAAAACACAGACTGCTCTTGCTACTTCGGTTCATGGAGGAAACTGAGTTGTTAGCGCTACATGCAACAAATTTGTATCACACTCAAAGCAGCAACTACTGAACTGCCTTTCTTCTGTCGCTGCCATGTTTGGATACATGGTACCCAGCCCCAGCTCCGCTTCCTTTCTCTACACTGGTGAAAAATGGATGGTTACCTGTCAGTGTTTCCCGCAGTGGGGTACTGAGTATGCAGAAATCAAGGTCCCCTCCGTTGAGAACCCAGAGCCGATAAATGTCCTCCCTTTAATGCCTGGAGCAGGTCAGAATATAGTCATGCATGCTTTGCCCACTGGATGAGCTGCTTCCTTGTCCTAATTTTTACCTTCCCGGTCCATTCACTGTCATTTTTTTTTAAATCCTCTCCCTACTGTTTAACTATGTTAACTTCTTCCTTGTCCTAATTTTTACCTTCCTGGTCCATTCACTGCCATTTTTTTAAAATCCTCTCCCTACTGTTTAACTATGTTAACTTCTTCCTTGTCCTAATTTTTACCTTCCCGGTCCATTCACTGTCTTTCTTTTTTTTAAATCCTCTCGCTACTGTTTGACTATGTCAACTTCTTCCTTGTCCTAATTTTTACCTTCCTGGTCCATTCACTGTCATTTTTTCCAAATCCTCTCCCTACTGTTTAACTATGTTAGTTTTGGCTAGCATGGTTTCCCAGGTGGGCCCAAAGGCTCTAACGGGTTGCACTGCTCATCATCGTCCTGAGGTGACCCTGTGCAGTTCGCAGAACATTAAAATCCCCAAACCAAATAACTTGGTGTTGAGAGACAATGATGTGACCAACTGTGGCAGGGACAGAAAGACTGGTTGACCATCAGCAGCTGCATGAAGCATGTGCTCTGGGGCCAGTCTCGGTGACTGGTCGACCATCAGCAGCTGCATGAAGCATGTGCTCTGGGGCCAGTCTCGGTGACTGGCCGACCATAAGCAGCGGCACGAAGCATGCGCTCTGTGGTCAGTCTCGGTGACTGGCCGACCATAAGAAGCTGCACGAAGCATGCACTCTGTTGCTAGTCCCACTTGCCTGGAGTCGTGTACATCAAGAAATGGTCACTGAGACTGGATGCAAATGGCAAGTCAATGTGAACCTACGTGTATGCTGATGGTAAAGATTCACCTGCACACTGTCAAGGATCGAATGAGCCGAACAGTGCCTCCTTTGTTCTGCTGTTGAATACACTACCTCCACAGTCCAGTGTTCAAAGCTCCAGGAGCCAACATGCAAACTGACCGCATTAATTTGAGATTCTGTAAATGAGTATTTTGAGGAGATGGTGGAAAGAAACATAAAAGTGCACTTACACTAACACAGTTAATAAAAGAAAAAGTTTTATCAACTGACCTTATATCAGAAGACACTGCCTCAAAACATGTCAGATTCACCAGTAAATCACACAAATCTGATGACGACAAGATTGTTTGAAAACATTATCTATGGCATACATACATGTATCCAACAAGAACATACAATCTGATCATAGCCACTGATTACCAGATGACAAATAATTAAATGCCCACTGCTCATGTAATTCTCACTGACTAACAGGTTTGGGTGTGCAACAAACATTATTCTCATTATGAGGTATCAAATCAATACTGCACTCAACACATGTAATTCTAATGGACTACTGCATCTCCAACAAGAATTGTGCACTGCACACCTAATCTTCTATGTGTAAGACATGGACATCAATATTCCATCACAAATGCAGACGTCAAGGGAATCCATTTATCCAGGCACAGTGATTGTTACAGGTAACCTTCCTAACTGAAAAAGACCCCCAAAATCCATTTATCTGGGCACAGTGATTGTTACAGGTAACCTTCCTAACTGAAAAAGACCCCAAAAGTCTCATCGAAAAAAACCTTGACACCTTTTTCACAAGTCTGTGCAGTGTTAACCTTGAAAAAAAACCTATCCCGATACAAACAGTGGGTATCACTGATTTAATTTCCTGTCCCACTTGTCTAAATGTCTACAATCTGCCCCCACCCCACCCTTGTTTGTGCTCCCTACTTAACATGACAAGTCTTCAAAATGATGAAGTTGGTTAGAGTACAGAAAAAGAACTAGAACTAAAACATTAAGACAGGCCCTAAAAAACTAAAACATCATTAAGTGGGAGGAAGGGGAAGAAGTTGGGGGGGGGGGGGGGGGGGGGGAGCCTGGGTCACTGCAATCAACCCATTAGGCACACTGCCCATCACCACCCAAAAATAATACAAAATCTCAAAAGACCTAAATAAAAGGTGTCAGTGCCTCAGCAACATAAACTTCCCACTGCCGAAGGTGCTGTTATGTGAACAAATGGTCATCACCAATGTGCCCTCAGTGATCAAACACAAACTCTGAGCCTCTATTCTGTGACTGCAGATGCTGGTGCTGTGGTAGGTGCCACTTTGCTGTTATCTCTCCTTGAGGATGTCACGAGATACTAGCATTCGCATCATTTCGTTTGTGCCTGGGGAGGAGAAATGTGAGTCAAATTTATGAACATATCAGATGCAATCACCTGATTATTTCCTCACCTCATCTGAAATACATATTGTCTGGGTGTGATAGTTTGTATGCCACACACACACTCGCACACATACACTCTCACGCACCATATATGCACACATACTAGATGCAAGCACAAACATAATATTACTTCTGGGATAGCTCAGTGGTTAGAGCGCCGGACTCGTGATTGAAAGGTCGCGGGTTCGAATCCCTGCTGGAGCGGCAGGAGAATTTTCTTCTCCAGGGTCAACTTTCTGTGCTGACTCTTATTTCGGTATCCGTTCCACCCCTGTGTTACCGCAGTAGCACGTAAAAGACCCCGGTCATTCTGCCAAAAGCGCAGATGGCAGGTTGCAGCTAAACATGCATACACCTTACGTATGTGGCTTTGCATGAAGTGACATGGTGCATGGTTGTATGGTGTACACAGAATATGCCGAGATGGCAGCAGTTTCTTGTGGCACCAGCCATGCCAGCGCTGTAAGTACACCACTTCGGTGGATATTAAAAAAACACGCTATAAAAAGCTAGTCACTCATGTAGAATCACATGCGAGCGCAGTGAGTCTGCTCGAGAATGGATGATAGCGCTATATAAAAGTGATCAATAATAACAATAATAATGACACTAATTTGATGGTAATACACAGAAAGGAGAGAAAGAGACAGACAGAGAGAGAGAGGAGAGCACAGACCACGCAAACAAATTAGATTCTAGCTGCAGTGGAGACCGCTGAGGCAGGAGTCTGAAGCGATAGGGTGAACAGGGCCAGGGCTATAATCATGCAGAGCTTGCATTAACGGCTACTTAATTTTTATATATTTTAATTTAGGTTCTTGTTGGTGAGGAAAAGTTGTCAATTATTTTTCTCAAATACATTTTCAAAAAAATGAAAGTCTAAAGCATGACTACATCCATAGAATTATATGCATTAGGTCATAGGTCACACAGAAATTAAACTTGACTGCATAAGTCAGGTCATTTTTTTCTTTTTCTAAGTGAAGCCAATATGAATAATTTTTTCCTTTTTTTTGCTGTAGAACTTAACAGGACGTGTGTATTGACCCTTTTCTGGTGATTTTGTGTATGATTAGAAACTATTAAACAAACAACAACAACAATAGTACACTGTTGTCATGGATGGTAGCCCACCCATCTAGCTTTAAACTGACTGTAATTTGCTCCTCACATATCAAAGAGAATGATAACTGAGTATTTAAATGCAAACAAAACAACAAGTGATAATCATTAATGCACAAAGCAGAGCTAAAATGGTGTTTGTGGAGAACTTACCTTCCAGAATACAATGCACTCTAGTGTCACGCATATACTGCTGAATGGGATAGTCTTTGAGGTAACCGTAGCCACCAAACATCTGCAGGGCGTCGTTACACACCTGAAAGTCCAACAAAATTCAGTGAACTCCCGTGTCCTGCACATACAGCATTGCTGAACCATGCATGAGGTAGCTGTCAGCCAACAAACATTTGCACAATTTCATGCGGGAATATGCATGCGCTTACACACACACACACACACACACACACATATTCGCATGCATACACACACCCCAAGCACTTTCACACATGCACACACACACACATGCAAACACCCCCCACCCATACATTCACCCCCCCCAACCCTCCTCCTAATGCACATAGTAACACACACACACACACAGCCATACACACACACACACAGCCACACAAACACACACACAACACACACACAGTGATCCCCATCCCTCTGACCTGGAAGCACTCTTCGGTCACAAACAGCTTGGCCATGGAGCAGAGTGCGACAGCGTCCGGAGAGTTGTCCTGCAGAGCCTGCGCTGCCTTCCGCACCAGGAGACGGGAGGCGACCACCTTGGTGGCCATCTCAGCCAGCCGGAACTGAAGATACTGCCAATGTACAGGAAGATCTTTATAATAATGACTGAAGATACTGCCAATGTACATGAAGAGTCTTATAATAATGACTGAAGATACTGCCAATGTACATGAAGATCTTTATAATAATGACTGAAGATACTGCCAATGTACATGAAGAATCGTATAATAATGACTGAAGATACTGCCAATGTACATGCAGATCTTTATAATAATGACTGAAGATACTGCCAATGTACATGAAGAGTTGTATAATAATGACTGAAGATACTGCCAATGTACATGAAGATCTTTATAATAATGACTGAAGATATTGCCAATGTACAGGAAGAATTGTATAATAATGACTGAAAATGCTGCCAATGTACATGAAGATCTTTACAATAATGACTGAAGATACTGCCAATGTACATGAAGGTCTTTATAATAATGACTGAAGATATTACCACTGCACATGAAGATTTGTATAATAATGACCGAAGATACCACCAATGTACATGAGGATCTTTATAATAATGACTGAAGATACTGCCAATGTACATGAAGAGTTTTAAAATGACTGAAGATACTGCCAATGTACATGAAGATCTTTGCAATAATGACTGAAGATACTGCCAATGTACATGAAGATCTTTGCAATAATGACTGAAGATACTGCCAATGTACATGAAGATCTTTGCAATAATGACTGAAGATACTGCCAATGTACATGAAGAGTCTTATAATAATGACTGAAGATACTGCCAATGTACATGAGGATCTTTATAATAATGACTGAAGATACTGCCAATGTACATGAAGAGTCTTATAATAATGACTGAAGATACTGCCAATGTACATGAAGAGTCTTATAATAATGACAATAACAACAAAAATGATGGCAGTATCTTCATTTGACCCTGTCCTTCTTTCTCAGCTCATCTGTCGGAACATCTGTCACCAGCACCATTTCCTGAAGGAAAAATAGGCTCCACGCGCTTTACAATTCTGACACAAAATGATATGCTTGAATGGGGTACAAGTTGAACATTCAAAAACCTATTGCATAGCTCCACAAGCAACAAGCAACAAAGATGATGACCATGAAAAATTCAACCAAAATGTCAATACCAGTAACACCCACCAAAATAATCCTGCTCATGCTTAATGAAGCTGAAGACAAACAATGAGGCAACAGAATGCATGCACAAAATTCTAGATTTTGCAGGCCTGGAACCAGAATAACCTTTCACCATCAGCATCTGTCAACAGCTCAGCTATTCAAGTGGAGATTTTTTTATGCACTGAAAATTGTGGTCACTCTGAACTCGAAGAAAAATGCTGGCAGTGACAGAGGGAAGAGATGCGCTGCGCAGACCAGCAGTGCATTCCAGACTCACCTGGAAATCGGCCAGTGCTGAACCAAACTGTCGCCGCACCTTGAGGTGGTCTCTGACTTGTTCTATGCTGGCCTGGGCAGCACCCAGTGAGCAGGAGGCTGGACACACAGAGCAAAAACATGTGTCAGTGGAGGGGCTGGACACACAGAGTAAAAACATTGTGTGTCAGTGGAGGGGCTGGACACACAGAGTAAAAACATCATGTGTCAGTGGAGGGGCAGGACACACAGAGCAAAAACAACATGTGTCAGTGGAGGGGCTGGATACATAGAGCAGAGCAAAAACATCCTGTGTCAGTGGAGGGGCTGGACACACAGAGCAGAGCAAAAACATCATGTGTCAGTGGAGGGGCTGGACACATAGAGCAGAGCAAAAACATCATGTGTCAGTGGAGGGGCTGGACACACAGAGCAGAGCAAAAACATCATGTGTCAGTGGAGGGGCTGGACACATAGAGCAGAGCAAAAACATCATGTGTCAGTGGAGGGGCTGGACACACAGAGCAAAAACATCATGTGTCAGTGGAGGGGCTGGACACACAGAGCAAAAACAGTGTGTCAGTGGAGGGGCTGGACGCACAGAGCAAAAACATCATGTGTCAGTGGAGGGGCTGGACACACAGAGCAAAAACATCATGTGTCAGTGGAGGGGCTGGACACACAGAGCAAAAACATGTGTCAGTGGAGGGGCTGGACACACAGAGCAAAAACATGTGTCAGTGAAGGGGCTGGACACACAGAGCAAAAACACTGTGTGTCAGTGGAGGGGCTGGACGCACAGAGCAAAAACATCATGTGTCAGTGGAGGGGCTGGACACACAGAGCAAAAACATCATGTATCAGTGGAGGGGCTGGACACACAGAGCAAAAACATCATGTGTCAGTGGAGGGGCTGGACACACTGAGCAGAGCAAAAACATCATGTGTCGCTAGACAGGGTGGACACACAGAGCAAAACATGTCAGTGGAGGAGGTGGACACATGCAGCAAAAACATCATGTGTCAGTGGAGGGGGTGGAGACACAGCAGAAACATCATGTGTCACTGGAGTGGGTGGACACACGCATCAAAAAAATCATGTGTCACTGGAGTGGGTGGAAACACACATCAAAAACATGATTCACTGGAGGGGTGGACACACACATCAAAAACATAATGTGTCAGTGGAGGGGGTGTACACATGCAGCAGCAACATCATGATTCACTGGAGGGGTGTACACACACAGCAAAAACATCACGATTCATTGGAGGGGTGGAGACACATCAAAAACATCATGATTCACTGGAGGGGTGGACATGTCAGGGGAGGGGGTGTACACACACAGCAAAAACATCACGATTCATTGGAGGGGTGGACACACACAGCAAAAACATCATGTGTCAGTGGAGGGGGTGGACACACACAGCAAAAACATCATGTGTCAGTGGAGGGGGTGGACACACACATAAAAAAACAACCATCATGTGTTACTGAAGGCATTGACACACACAGCAAAAAACATCATGTGTCACTGGAGGGGGTGGACACACACAGCAAAAACATCATGAATGACTGAACAGAGAAAGTTTTGAGACTCAGTTAAATCATAAATCAAAGTGGTTTGCATTTTGCAATCTTTAAGTGTTGGGGAGCTTGAGACATTACCTGTGAGCACAAGGACAAGGACTTCCCACTGATTGCCTGCAGGTTAAAAGCACAGGAAGACAAAGCGCTATGGCCTTTTCACAGTCTGTATAGACTGTCTCAAACTGAAGTAAACTGTAGTAATATATAAAAATATACCCCCACTCCCCCCAAAAAAAAAGAAGATGAAGAAAAGTAGATGCAGCAACAAAGACTGACCAATATTGATCCTGCCCCCGTTGAGCCCTCTCATGGCGATGTTGAACCCCTGACCCTCTGATCCCAGCAGGTTGGAACGTGGCACTCGGCAGTCATCAAATGACACGATGCGAGTAGGATGACAGTTCCAACCGACCTGAAAAATACCAGTTAATGCATGAACAAATAATCTATACATGCAGCTTTAATTCCCTCTCATACTTTTGGATTTGATCAAAACACCCAATAGGTTTAAGAATGAACAGGACATGAACAAAACAAAACAAAAACATAGAAATCGGGAAAAATTGATTTTTTTCAAATTCAAAGCCACAAAACACTTCAGTCGGAAAAAGTTGTCCTTGATTGTTTACTGATCAGTGTCCTGTTGACTAAAATGTCTTGGACAAACCACCTATCAGCAGTCTAGGCTATCCACAGAGACAAAATTCAAAATTGTTCAAGGCCCATGAATATGATGAGCAAATAAATGTTTAAGACAGATAGCTCCTAAACCCGATTTGCTAACAAGTCCATAAGTCTGCAGATTCTTTCACGTGCACAAGTCATCAATAGCCTCAGAAATATCTACTGGCTGGTGTTTATTTTTAGATTGGGATTTTTTGTTTTTAATTTTATTACCAACAATGCACCTAATGTAATGTTGAAAATTCGAAACAGATTGGACACTGCCAGACAACAACAGTCTTGTCAGTTTCAAGTTAGCCTGATTGTAGCAGATGTCAGTGTCCCAATGGCACCATCCCATTCAAAATTTTCCTGTCTCTTTTTCACCATCTGTGTTGATTACACATTATACATCTGTGTTGATGTGTGAATCCAAATATTTTTTTGAACTTGTGGTCTTCACCTCTACATGTGGTGATGTAGGACCATACAAGTGTTTTGTTTTGTCCTCAATGCTGGTTTTGTCTGTTGGTAATTGCACCATCAGAGCTGCCATTTGTATTTGCCGTTTAGGCTCCTTAAACATAGAAAAATAAGTCTATAACTTTAAATGCATTGTGCTGGTCAGACAGCCATATTTGCATTCCATGCTTGCCAAATTTGTCAACCTTCATCATCATTTCGACAACAAACAGACGACCTTCCTTAAAAGGACAAGAGAGTGCCATCGTGAATCAGATGAACATTAGAACTGTTTCAAACGAAGGGTTGGAGAAACTTCTGGAGATGGGGTGGAGTGCATATGGGCTTTTCTGAGTGTATAGCTACCATCTTGAACTGAATTGAACATTTAGAAGATAAACATGACTAGGGGGCTCTGCATATGTATGGGCCCAAGCGCTGACCTTCTTCTCCTTCTTGCCGAAGGCCAGGCCCGGTGTGTCCTTCTCCACCAGGATGCAGGAGATGCCGCGAGGCCCTGCGTCGCTTGTCCGGCACATCACTAGGTAGATGTCTGTTGCCCCAGCGCCACTAATGAATGACTGAACACATCACTCACACTGTCAAATTCACACCATGTTCTTCATGATGCAGTCTAGATCACAAAGTAGCCTAGTAGATATGTATCAAACTATCACAGGTGTCCGTCACAAAGTTGATACAACAAACTATCACATCAAATTTTACAACAAAGAACAGATCAGAATCAACTGTCTGGTAATGCTTGAGTGTGTTGAAGCTTGGCATCAACAGTGTCATCATTATCATTCAAACACTATCCTTCATTCCAGTTTATTTAACAAATTTGACATATATACACAAATAAACACTGCACGCACACATATAAAACCACACTAAACACACAAACACACACAACAGTTAGAGAGAGAGTGAGAGAGAGAGACAGACAGAGACAGCGAGACAGAGAGTGAGAGAAAGAAAGACAGAGACAGATAGAAGGGAGAGAGACATAAGAGAGCGAGATACAAGAGAGAGAGACACAAGAGAGAGAGAGTAGAAACAAAAGATTACCTTTGATCCATTTAGTACATAATCATTTCCATCAACTTTGGCTGTTGTTATCAGAGATGCAGCATCACTCCCAGCACCTGTGTTAAAAAGAGACAGGTCTCAAATGAAGAAGACTACCACACATCAGGACTATGCAGTGCTGCTCTTACTGAAGCTAATGCCTTATCCTATGCCCTTCACTTTGCCCATATGAACTTCAAGTGAACTTCAGACTCAAAGCAAATATAAAAAAATTAAAAACACACAGTAACACCCCACCGTGTTCCAGATTTTCAGTTTTTTAAATTCCTTTCTCAATGACCTGTGACTGAAGCAAGCTGGGTGTCACAATAACAAACAAACAATTCTATGAATCAACGAACAAGGGAGCTAATTAGCACTCAAAAGACATCACACAAACAACAAAGACCTGAGTCACCTACAGCCACTCTCACCTGAGATTGCCATCATCAGTCAGACAAACACAGAAACTGTTTCAAAGGCTGTGGCAGGGAAACTTCTGAGAGATGGGGTGGAGCACATAATTATGTGCTTTTCTGAGCTCACAGACACTATCTTGAACTGAACTGAACTGTTTTAAAAGACAGGTTCCGCTGTAGAAGAACAGTGTGCACCTGTAATACTGGAACAATGTAATTTGTCTTGAGCAGAATATCACTGAAAGAGTTTGCATCAGGTGGGTTCCACTGTAAGGTTGAAGATGGCATAGCTGCCAACCCCTGTTGGGAGTAAACCTTAGTCCAGAGTTTGTGAACCTGTATTTCTCTTATGCAGGCTGGGGTCTTTTGTTTTTTTTGCTGGTAGCAATGTTGTGCTAAATATGCATGCACGACTTCAAATCTCACTTCTGACGAGATTTCTTAGCCTACTGCACTAGGCCAGTCAGTGTGCATTTGGTGATGGTGTGTGTCGGCTGCTCGTTCGACAGTTTTTGAGTCTTTTTGCTCAGTTTAAAACAACAAAATCTCATGAAAATTATGTTTCCTGTATCCATTGTCCAGTATGCCCATATGATAATAATAATAATAACATTTATAATGCGCTCATCAACGCCCTGAGCGCTCACATGATACATATTAACCTAAATGTGATATTCTATACACATGTAGAGCATATCCCCCAAAATAATGAGAGAAAAAAAGGCATTTTATACTGGTAAACTGTACGGGTTGACAGGTATGAGATGGTAATCAAGTGATGGACGCTGCATGCAGACCTGGTTCCGTCAGACAGTAGGAGGAGAGTTTCTCCATGGTGGCCAGCTGAGGGATCCAGCGCTGCTTCTGCTCCTCGTTGCCGAACGCGTCAATCATCCACACACACATGCTGCAAGTCAAAGCACACACCATGATGCATTCACAGTCCCCATGTCTTTGTTTCAGTATCTATTCTTCACCCACCTGATGCCACATTGTACTGCATGTGCGTGTTTTATGGGTATTACTAAAATGAGAAGCCAGAAGATCTTAGCTTGAGAAAAATCCTATTTTATAAAAAACTTTTTTTTAAGTCTACACAAATCATTTTTACTAATAAAGATCAGATTTGTAACAAAACCTGACACAACAACAACATTCTGCTGACAATAACAGCTGGCCCAAACTGACTCATAATAAATCAACCAAAACTGACTTATGAATAATATTAAATCAACCAAAACTGACTTGTGAATAAGTACATCAACCAAAACTGTCTTAATGAATAATTAAATCAACCAAAACTGACTTATGAATAAGCAAATCAACCAAAACTATGTTATGAATAACTAAATCAACCAATACTGACTTATGCATAATTAAATCAACCAAAACTGACTTATGAATAATTAAGTTAACCAAAACTGACTTATGAATGCTGATGTAAGCTGTAGTGCTGACACATCCATGGGACAGGGCCTCAAAGATCACAGAAGCATCCAAGCGTGAAAGACCAGTGCCACCATATTTCTCACTACAGTAGATGGCACCAAATCCAAGTTCTGCTGCCTTGCGCATTGTGTCCACTGGAAAAATCTCCTGCAAACAAAATGAGTGCATGATAAGACCGCATGTGTAGTACAAAATTGTGGATTTTAGCATATATATATATATATATATATATATATATATATGTCAACCACACAGGGTCATCTCAGGATGATCAACACTGTCATAAATAATGTACATTTCAAAACTCTTTTCATATAGATATAAACCCTTTCAACCAGATATACAGCACAATACATAGCTGTATATAATACATGTCCCCCCAAAACAACAACAACAACAACAACAACAACAACACACACACACACACACACACACACACACACACACACACACACACACACACACAAAACAACAACAACAACCCATCAACCTACAAACAAACAAAAAACAACAAAAAACAGACAACAGCAAAATCAAAAGTAACAACAAAAACCTCCCCCAAAATATTAGTTTTGACCAAGCACAAGACCAAAGTAACTGACCACCCCTCCCCCCCCCCAACCACTACACGAACCAACAAAAACAAAACAAAAATCCCCCAAAATATTATTTTGACTCCAAGCACAAGACCAAGAACTGGGACCACTCACTGCCCACCACTCCCCTCCCCCCCCCTCCCCCCCTCCACCCATCGGCACACACAACATCAAACAATCACAAACACAGACTCCAAACATCAAGAAAGCCCAAAGGGTCAAAGAGAAGCGATGTGTACCTCCTGGCACCCACTACTCCAAAAAAGCAAAGGGAAAAAAAAAACATCTCGTTGCGTGCAAAGTCAGCCGCCAGCTGCTGAATCTGTTTCTGCTCGTCATTCAGCCCCAGTGATGCTGGTCGAAGTAAAGGAAGAAAACAACATACGTTCATACCAAGTGTGGATCACATAATTATATACTTTACAAGTATTCAGTTCATGAATTATTCATTCATCAGCACCCCCCAACCGCCTCCACAAAGGAACCAACAACAACAAAGAAGAGAGAGAGAGAGAGAGAGAGAGAGAGAGAGAGAGAGAGAGAGAGACAGAAGAAGACAGAGAGACAGAGAGACAGAGAGAGGAATATTGTACAAACAGTAAAGCAAAAAAATTAAATGCATTCTCTCCTGTGGGGGTTGTGTTAGGTGGGGATGAAGGCATGCACCCTCCTCTTAAAATTAATGAATACGATTACCATACAGGGTATGTGTAGCAGTCTTGTGCATTTTTTAATGGAGCCAAAAAACAAACAAAACAGAGCTGAATCCACACCTATAAACAACAGACTTGCAACACTGACATCACAAGCTGGTAATGTGTGTCAAAGCATAATGGAGAGACAGCATAAATGAGCACTTATAAAAGCATAACCTCACCGACGATTGTCAGCACATAGCATGGACTTTCCAAAGGGAGGCAGTACCTCTCCAGTGCATTCTTGTTCCTTAAGATGCACTGTGTATGTAAAGTACAAGGGTTGCAAACACTTTTTAGAACTTGTGCACAGTAAACACAGTGTCTTGAAAAAAATGCGTACAACCAAACATGAGGCTAATTTGACTTGTTTTTGTTGTTGTTGTTTTTGTTTTTTTAAAGAACAATCCTGCACTTCTGTAGTTGAAATCCAGCCTCTTGTACCTGGGGGACAGATGAAATGCACCTGGGGGACAGATGAAATGGTGTTCCTCTACCTTTTTTCATATAATTATATACAGAGTCCAGCTTCAAAATTTTAAAGACTAAAACTTTGCTGGGTTATTTTGGTGTTTCCATCAACCATCAAACTCTGACATGGCCCACAGGATCTTTAATGTGCTAAGTGATCAGCTTGCATGCATATAAACATGGGGAACTTCAGTTTAAATATCGTCAACTGAAGGGCTTTTGTAGCCATGTTATTAAGGATGACTGAGCGTAGATGTGACTATAATACAATTTTATAACCGAGGTCGCCAGTGTGTATGAGCATGCAAACAGATCACATGTGGTGTATACACGTACGCAATTTGAAGATCCCTGCAGTCCATGTCAAAGTTCGGTGGATTACGGAAACACCCAAATAACCCAGCATGAAATAAAAATATCAGCGTCTTCAAAGCGTTGAAGTCGGAACGCAACGCTGACCGGACGAAGAAGAAACCTTTTATAATGGGCCAGTGGCACAGACTATGAATGCCCTTCACTTCACTCTTGGAGTCTATAGCAACCATAGCAACGGTAAGCGATACATATAGCAATACTCACGATCAATACAACTTCCAGTTATCATTGTACGTGTCTGCCATGCTGCCTTTGACGGACAGTTCCGCCATCTGGAGAGAAGCTGTCCTGAAAAGTTTAAAATTCGTCTGCAAGCCGACATGATGTGGGATTACATAGCAAGCTGTCAGAATTAGTTTCGGTAAAAAACAAAACCAACTGCTGGCACTATTCTGGGACTCGTATCTGATGAAAGGATCAAAAAGTAGACTACATTGTCTTTTAGTGATGATTGGATGTAAGGTAGTCATGGATGACGCTCATTTAAGTGAATTCATTTATTTTGAGTTCTTAGTCTATCCGAAACTTACTCTAATGCCCTGGCTGCTTTACAAGCATGATTTTGTTTGTTGACAGTCTACTCGAAAAATCAAAAGCAAAGAAATTCTGCATTTGATCTAGTATAAGTCAAAAATTTCCTCGTGCAAGCAAAGTGCACTATTCTGCGGTGTAATTATGGTGTACCGGTTTGTTGAAAATTCGTGACACAGGTTCAAATTACTCGGTTAAAAGTGTTACTGGCAGAAATATTGCGGTTTTGTTGAGAAGAGCGATGCAGTAACCAGTGTCCTGTGCTCATCAAACAAACAAACCTGTTATCACTTTACCAGGCACAAGCGACTGAATGAACACATATTTACTTTCATCGAGAATGGCAGATGTTGCTGTGCACAAGACGAAGACGGGTCTGTTGGACTTGCCTACAGAGATTCTGATCAACATCTTTTCACACCTCGACTACAAAAGCTTGTGCAGGTTAGTGAAGTTAATTGATATAAAAGGATATGATTACTGATTATTGCTTATTCGTTATGTTTATGTATTTTTTATCTACTGTGTTTGTTTGTCTCTACCGTCAACGACTCTAATAGTAGTATGTGATTCATTCTGTGTACAGTGACTGGGGAACACATAGTCACAGTGACACACACAGTTTACACACACACAGTTTACACACACACACACACACACGCACACACACACATTGGAACATTTATTCTTTTTGACCATGAACAGGCCTCAGGCTTCATATCAATTGGGATCAGGCTTCAAGAGGTGGTCACTGACTATTTTTCATATACCATACTACAAGTTCTGTCCTCAAGTCACTGTGGAACATTTTCTGCAGTGGTGTACAGAGGTGATGTGTGATGAAACAACAGTCCTCAGATTGTCAACCATGCTGTTGTGGAATTCATAGTCATACAATGAATCATGATGCTTTCCAGATCAGTGCTGGTATTTTGCTGATAACTACAGTAACATGATAATTATAGTACAACTTAGTGACTTTGACAAGCTTAATTTTAAGGGTAGGTATATATAATGAGCATGTGCCAAAAGGTGCTGCTTAGAAGGTGGACATTAGGGTGAAAAATAAAAGCAGAAAAGTCATTTAGCAAGTAACACCATTTAAAAGATAAGTCTTTTTTATATACATTTCAGATCTTAAAAAGATAACTTGATGAAGCAAGTCTGAGAAAAAGACATTTAAAGACGGACACCTGAACCTGTCGGATGGAACACAGGACACAATGTTTGTTTTGATTTAATCCTTGAATTTAATGATTGCTATCAATCTGTGGGGAAAATAAACATCCATCGTTTATAACAAGACAGTAAAACTTAAATTGACTCAATTCACTTTTTATTTCATATTCAAAATCATAACAATGATGTCCTGTGTTACATCCGACAGACTGCCACTTTTAATTTTTTTAATAAAATGAAAATGAAACACAACACTGAATCAAAAATAGGATGTGTTTATTAGAATTTATGAAGCATAGTTGTTTCCATGACTGCAGCATGAAATAAGGTCATCAACGACATTTTTTTACATTTTATCTGTCGGATGTAACGATTATTGGATGGACATAACATTTCCCATGCTCACAATACACAGCTTATAAAATAACAGTGCTGATTTCCCTACACTGCAACAAAATGTTACCAGCTGATTTAGTAGTGGTTTTATGACTGCAGCACTAAACAAATTGCTTGTATAGTTGTAATTTTGTCAAAGGCCCTTTTTCAGCATTTTATCTGTTGGATGTAACAACTCTATGGTGGACACAACACTTCCTTTCCTGTAAAACATATGCACAGCTAATAAAATCACTTAGTTTCCTACATCTGACACATTGCTGTAAATACTGAACAAGGCCGAAACCATTATTTAAAGTAATGCACTGTGGATGCCTCGCATATCAGAGGAACAATGGAATATGTAACACTGGACAGTCAGTATGTGACTTAGAAAAAGTACAGCCAAGTTGTCATTATTATTCTTTCATTGACAAAACAGAAAACCATGTGAATTACAAATGTACATTCACCCTATACCCTATTGTTAACAGCAGGTAAAATTCAATTACGAAAGACATTGATTTGGCATTCAAGTCTCACTACCTGGAATAACAACTGTAACACATTGTAAGTAACCAGAAACAGTAATGCAAAATCTGGAAACTGATGACAAAGCATAGAGAATTTTCCATGTTAACACTAATTCTTCCCATCCTAATAAATTTAAAAGATTTGTTTTCAGTGAGTTGGCACTTCAGCATTGAGACATATCTTTATTTCTCTGCTGTTCCTAAGTACTGCAGTGCTTCCCAGGACGAATCTGGCTTCATGCTCCACTAATGTTGGCCCTGCTGTGTCATGAAAAACACTTGCTCTTGCCCTTTTGGAGCATCGACCTCTTTAGCCTGAAAAGAAACATGCATGTGTACAAAATAAGGCAACATAACAACTGTTTTTGAGGATATGTCTCCTTATTTATAGGTAAGCAACTCTGGAGACCTACATGCATATAAGATATTGTGTGTGTCTGCATGCGCACGTGTGTGTGTTTTGACTTTCCCCCGAATATATATACACATATCTATATCAGACATTAGGTAATATTACTAATATATATATAGTGCTGTAGTTGAAACATTATAACACAAATACCAGGTTACCCCCTCCTTTTTTAAATTTCTGTTCATTTGGTCTTTTCATCCCTACTAACTTCCACCCCCACCCTACATTGTGCCACAGTGTATTGTATTTTGTGTTGTATGAATTTTTTGTCTTCATGTTGCATATTTATAGTGAATTGTCACAATAATTCTACTTTATATGCTGCACTGTATTGTATTTGTACTGCAATGCACATATAAAACTACATCAGTTAAGAAATTCTATTCTGGCTTTCACTAGTTTCAGCACACACTTTAGAATGCATCTGTCCTACTAGAAATAGAATCAAAACAACATTAACAATATGCTTTATTCATCCCAGGGAAATGGGAAGGCCTGGGAAGATAAAATAATTTAAAAAAAACATCTCCCTAATCACAATGTTAATGTCATGGTAATGCTCTTTTCTTTTTTTTTTTTCTTCTTTTTGTTGTTGTTGTTGTGTTTGTACAATTTGTATAAATTGGTATAAATAGATAATTTACGGCTATGCCTTTTTTAAACTCTTAGTTCACATCACAGACGGCAATAATAAACCTGTAGAGTTGCAGAAGTGTACTGAGGAGTAAGAATTTGTGTCATGGCATCATGCTGTTCCGATCGACTGAACAAATGAAAAAACCGCTGTCCGACAGCGGCAATCAACTCCGAAACGTGTGCCGTCGTAAACACGGTATTTTCGCCATTACGAAGTAAACACTTGAACGTATAAGTTTTTCTCTTTCAGTCGAAACACTAAGAAAAAACTAGTTCGTTGATCGAAACGTGGACATTACTGTGCAAAATTCGGTCACTCGCGATCGAAACACTGACCTAAGGCCCGCTTGTGTCATCCGAGAAACAGCAGGCTATCGAACGAAGACATCACTTTGAATTTGCACACTGCCGACCGAAACCTGTTTAATAATGGTCACGTCGCTTACAATTACGAATGAAAATGCAAAAAAAACGTTGTATCAATGAAAAGTAACTATTTAATCTGTCGGACGCAACATCACATTTCGATCCGGGAAACTGTAAAAAGGTACATGACCCAAATCGAAAATTCACTCACCGTTCCTTGTTGGCACCATGTTTGAAGAGAAAGTAGGCGCAAAGCACTGTGGTAAACATGGCCGCGCTTTGTGCAAAAAGACCGCGGTCACAAATCGACGTTTATCCCCAGCATCGGCAATTCTTCGATCGTAACGGACTGACAAAATAAAAACTTGAAATTTTAAACTTGAAATTGTTTATTACGAACGGAATCCAACGCTTTTATTATCACTGCTTTCGACTAAACACTGATTTTAGCAACAGCTTTTTTGTTTCACCACCCACAAGTCCGCAGTGAATAGTAGCAGACGAACGTTTTCGTCAGCATCGGAACCGGACCCAATGCGTTTCGATCGAAATAAACATATGTTTATTTTAATTATTCAGATTTTACAAATAGTTATGAGCCGTTTTCTCAAGCATTAAAAAGCTTTGACTTTGTCCTGTCAGGCAGCAAAGGGAAAATTGCCTAAAGAAGAAAGATGCAAACAAAACGACAACTGAAGCGGTGCACCCGAAATGTCCACCCTTCCTTTGCCGATTTTCGGCCCGGACTTGGTGTAAATTTTCATATTTTACTAACTCAAAACTGACTTTGGGAGTCAAGTTCATCATTATGATCTCTTTGATGCATACTCTTTCAGATAAAGTTAGGTTTGTTCAGAGAAAACTTAAACCTGAAGAAGCATTTACGACCAAAAAATGGATGGTCCTCGCCAAGCACCTTTTGGCACAGGCTCATAATATATATTTATTTCGAATTTGTTTATTCTATGTAGTCTTTTTTTTCTCATCCCCCCTTTTTTTTAATGACTGGTAAACAATCATTGTTTTGTATCATTTAAGAGGTACTGACACTAGTGAGAGTGAGACTATAGTAAGTAAGTAACTTGATGTTTTATGCCACCTGAGATGATAAAAGTCATTGCTGCATCTATTAATTACATTATGTTTTAATGCCCAGTGAGATGATAAAAGTAAAAGTCATTGCTGCATCAATTAATTACATTATGTACTTTGTGGTTTCAGGCTTGGACAGACTTGTCAACAGTTCAGAGATGTTTCACGTGATGAGTTACTGTGGAAACAGCAGTGCAAGAAAGAATTTTTGCTTGAGGAGTATGTGCATGTGTGTGTGTGTGTGTGTGTGTGTGTGTGTGCACACGCGCGCGTGTGTGCCTGTGCATGTTGTGTGTGTCTGTGTGTATATGCATGTGTGTGTGAGTATGTGTGTGAGGCAGTGTATCTGTGCTATAGAAAGACAATTATACAGACACTTAGATACACATGTATTGGATGATGTACTAATCTAGGAAAATGCAGAGTACTATTGTTTCTATGGAGATGTGCATTTTATAGAACCCCCATCTCCTCACCCCCACCCCCACACCCCCAAAAAGGGAAAAAAAGAGTAGGTAGTGCATTTATTATTGTCTCTTAATAATTTAATAAGTGCATTGGTACTGGTACAGTGATTAACTCAGTCATCAAAAGTCAAAGTTTCAACAAAAAGTGCTTATATATAGTATACTGTATAATTTCCTTTGGGGGTTATATTGTGATGAAGTGTAATTGGCATGGTTTTGCAGTATTTGGCAGCAAGTGTGCGTATTACTTACCATTAAGGGACTCTTCAGAGCAGATATCCATTTTCTTTTGCAGGTGTGATGGAGAGGAGGGTTGGCACAAGCAGTTCCGGTGGTACCACAGCCGGTTTGCTCGCTTCCACAGTCCCACTGTGTACCGCACCATGCGTCGCCTATGGGACCGACTGGAGAAATACCTTGAGGAAAATGACAAAGTCATGTTTGATGGGCTGAGAGGTGCGTGAAAGCTTGGGAGTCAGTCGGCACTTTCCGGTATTTTCAGTGTGTCAGTGTTTTGGCTTTGGTTGTTTGGTGACTTTGCGTGATTGCTTGCTCCGTCTCATTCAGTTGAGACCCCAAATCTAAGCATTCCTGTGAAACTAGGCTCTACCATAGAATCCAGTACTGTTTCCAGTGAAGTGTTGTAAAACGGGTGATGTTTCTGTTGTAGAAATGGGTGATATGTCGGTGGTATTGGTGGGTTGGTGTGGACAGAGAGAGACAGAAAGGGGAAGAAAGGTGGGAGAAGAGTGAAAGGGATACTGGAGAGTGATGATTCAGGTGCTAGGGGTTGTCTTTCAGTAGGTAGGACCAGCCTCTCTTTAGCGCTGGGTAACATGGCCGTCGCGAGGCAAATATTGCTCATTTTCAACTTGTTGTATCTGCCTGGTTTTTGCAGTTTGTCAATAAAAACTACTGTCGGACAAAAAACGATCTTTTTATGACCTGTTGATGCCATTATTTTTTGTGCGTGAATGATGTATTGTGAGTTTGGAAGAAGTTTTAATGAACACACCAAGCGGTCGGAAACCGAGCGTGGTTCAGACGTCGAAAGTCAGATGAGCGAGGTTGGAAAACGGTTGCGTTCGGAAAACCGTTGGGAACTTTTACAAGAAAAACGTACACATATGAAGTTAATATTTTTAGAAAGAGGAATTCCCGTAGATTTATCCGTTATAAAATTCGTTAAAATTCTTTGTTTTCGACTGCAGCAAAAATTGAGTTGAAAAATACGTTCATTTTTACCATAAATTTACACCAAGAAAGTTTGAATGCACCATATTCAATTTGGTATCATTGAAAAGACAAATTTTCGCTCTTTAAAACGGTGTATCGTTTATCCGGAAGCGAGTTCTTGTAAGAGTTCCCATGCAACGGAAAGTGAAGACCCTGTAGATTTTGTTGTCTGCTCGAGTTGTGCGATCGCTAAAATCTGCGACTACGTGAGCGGCGCAAAAGATGCTCACCCTGGAGGAATTGGAAAGAAACCGTGGTAAGTTTTTTATTTTAGCGATAACTAAGTGAGTTTCCAACACAACCATAACTGTATTTTTGCGCTGTTTACATCTCTTTGAATGCAATTGAAGCAAATTCGTTGTGGTCTGGTCGTAGTTTGAACAACATTACAGAGTTATCTCCTCATTATTTCCTCCAAAATGTAAACTGCTGTAAAAATAGTGATTTCTTTCCCCGTAAATCCGAATTGACAAAAAAATGATGTATGGTGTATGTTCTCAACAGTGAATTTTTTTAAAGGAAATTTAGCAAGTGAATGATTTTTTAAAATATATTTGTTTTTCTTGTCAGGGACAATAACTCTGATTTAGCTAGCAGACGATGCAGTCATGAACCAATAGATCTGCTCATCTAGACAAAACAAAATAAAAGCGAGCCACCAGCCAAAATTAATGGTATATTGTGAGTTTGGAATTGTATTTGCTTCTGAAGAATTAATTTCTTCTTTTTCCCCCCATCTTCTTTCTCTTCCACCTTTTGTGCACATGGAAGACCTGGCACACTGGCTCAAAATTACATGATTCTTTCAATCTTTGTATGTAATAATAATAATTACAAGGGGGGATTTAAAAAAAGAGAAGTAATAATGATAAGTTTTTTGTTTGTTTGTTTGTTTGTTTAACATTTTACAAGCATGATTCAGACTATGGTAACAAGACAGAAGTAACTAAGTCAATAAGAAAGACTGAACAGGAAACAAAATGAAAGAAATAATCACACATCACACACACACACATGCCACACACACACACTTCAAGAGCCACATCAAATGTGGGGGTGGAGGGGTGGGGGAAATAAAATAACTCACAGAGCAACATTAAATACAGTTTTGAGCATGTCAATTTTTAAATGTTATTGAAGTGGGACTCCAATTTTTGTTAGTTTCCTTAATAATCCAGGTCTTTTATCTAAGGTAGGGATATTTTTTGTTTTTAAATATTGTCAGATAATGGCTAGAGGACTCCAGTTGGGGTTTTACTTCTGGGATTGTTTCACTTTCAGTAGCTGAGACTGGTAGTGGTAGTCAAATACCTGAAAATTAGTTCTTGTCTGCTTCCTTTTGTTTGTACCTTTCTGATTGATTGATTTCTCAAGTTATTACTGCATGATTCACACAAAGTCAAGTAAGTGCTATTTACAACTAAACTTCAGAATTTGATGATTTAATCGTGAGTATTAAGTGTATTTAATTGGTGAGTATTAAGTGTTAGTGTGCTGTTTATGTTGAAATAAATCTTTTTACCTGTTTGTTTATATATTTCTTTGTTAATGATTTCAGAGGATGATCAGTTTCATCATCTTGAGGAGAGAAATGGTCCTAGAAAGCGAGGCAGGCCCCAACATCTACCACGAAGCCACACTTGGACTGCAGTTTTTAACTTCATTTCCTCATTCAAACAAGTCTACATGTATCTGAAATTTGCCTAAATTTCCCTATGCTGTGCATTTTCCTTCTCTGATTAATGCTGAATCTGCAGATACCAGAACCATGGCTGCATCTCTTTCCATTCCAGAGTTTGATTTGCTTTAATGCTATTACCACCAAAGATTCGTGGGATATTTGCACCCTTTTTTCTCATGGAAACTTGCCTCTGTAGGTAAAATTTAGCTTGCACTCTTTAGACTTGTGAATTTGTATTGTCTAATTTATGCTGAATCAGTTGATACCAGAATTATGGTTGTACCTCTTTCCATTCCCATGTTATGTTTAATCTTGTCATGGTACTGTCAAAGATTGGTGATCAGACAATGTCAAAATTAGTGGCACTCTGCATCTCCAATATTTGAGTAAGGATGACTACTGAAAAAATTGTGTTTAGTCTATGTAGTGCAGACATTGTGTAAAACAAGTTGGGTGGATGTGTGACCAATAGTTTTTATGCTAGAGCCATACAAAAATGGCATTTTGTAAAATGCGCGTAAAACGCCTAAAATGATGACTATTTGAAGGGTGATATCTCAAAAACTATTATAGATAAATTAATGAAATTTGGCTTGTGTACTTGCCCTGTGACCCTCTTTAATATCACATATTAATGGATTGCATTGCTTGCTTTTCAAAATTTGGCTGGACCTACCTACTTTCAGTTTCATTGTCCTGTGTTTCAGCTGTGCACATGATGTATATAATGGGTGTTTGTGTGGATGATGGGAGCCAGGCTGGTGTGTGTGTGTGTGTGTGTGTGTGTGTGTGTGTGTGTGTGTGTGTGTGTGTGTATCTGTGTGTGTATGTGTGTGTTGTGTATGTGTGGTGTGTGTGTGTGTGTGTGTGTGTGTGTTGTGTTGTGTGTGTGTGTATGTGTGTGTGTGTGTGTGTGTGTGTGTGTGTGTATGTGTGTGTGTGTGTGTGTGTGTGTGTGTGTGTGTGTGTGTGTTATGTGTGTTTGTGTGTGTGTGTGGTGTGTGTGTGGTGTGTGTGTGTGTGTGTGTGTATGTGTGTGTGTGTGTATGTGTGTGTGTGTGTGTGTGTGTGTGTGTGTGTGTGTGTGTGTGTGTGTATGTGTGTGCTCCCCCTCCCTCCCGCTTCCCTCTCACATGCCTTACCAATGTGTATTTGCTTTTTCTGATACTGTGTGTAACTTTCCAGTTGTCTAACAATGTCCATGGTTCAAAACTTCTTTGAATGTTTGTCAGTTTTCTATTTTTTGTACCACAGTACCTGCTAGGCTAGGTATATTGATGTACCGTTACTAACAACCAGATGTAATGCAATCAACTGTGGGCATATGATACATATATAATACTGACAATAAAAGTGACTTACAGTATGTAGGCATTCAACAGGGGATATTTTGCTGTGCACGGCAACAGACCTTGTTTTGTGCATGTGGGGGTGTTGGAGTCACTGTATACATTTGTGGCTGTTGCATCTATTGGGCGGTTCAGGCGGGGTTGTTAACTCCCTTGACTTTTGCCCGGCATCGCGTCAGTCCCTTGTCTGCTTTTACTTCCGGTGCGTACTTTCTTCACAATGGACGGCGGTGACAGTGAATTTGCAGATTTTACACTGCCAACTTTAAAGGCATTTTTGGAGGCCCGTAGTCAGAATATGTCTGGCAACGCCTACTCAGAAATCGGCCTGGAAGTGGCTCTGCGACCTCTTGTGACTTCTGGCGCGAAAGATTACAAAGGGCATTCACTCGTGCAAACCAGCTTCATCGAACCGGCCAGTAGTGATGTGATGAAAGAGAAGGATGTGATCCTTCCGTGGAAACCTACAGTGTGTTTTGTGTTGCAGAGCCATGTGACTACAGCGAGATCCAGATAGCTGAGCAGAAAATGATGTGCCGCTTTCCTGCAGACCTGCGCTGTTCCCTTCAGATTCATAACGGGCAGCAGATGGGAAATGGGAATGGGTGAGGAAGTATTTTCAGCTGTGGTATAAACAGATGCGTTTTGAGAGCAGTTAAATTGACATTCCGTGTGTTGGCTAATGCAGTCTGGCTCTTCAAGGTGGCTCTTTTTAGCGGAAAGTTATCCCAAGAGAACTGAAATGAGAGTTAAAATGTATAAAAGTATACTGTCAGGATTTGTTTATCATCTTTTATCAGGATGAATTTGAGAAAGTTCTGCTGGATGTGACATGTTGTATATAAAACGCATTTGAGTAAGGCTTGTGATTTTGGTATATAAAATGCATTTGAGTAAGCTTGTGATTTTGGTATATAAAATGCATTTGAGTAAGCTTGTGATTTTGGTATATAAAATGCATTTAAGTAAGCTTGTGATTTTGGTTTCAGTGTGTATGGGTGTATGGCCATCTCCACCTACTACAGGTCCGAGGGACTTTTGGATGCTGCGTCTATGGCCAGACTATATGATGTAAGGTTAAAGTGCTGCACTTAGAGATGTTACGAGTGCATCCCAGTTCAAGTAGATTCATACTGTGAAAGATGTATTTTATTTTTATATTTTTTTATATAGCACTATTCTCTGCTTTAGCAGACTCATTGCTCTAGTCACATACAACTGAATGCCTGACTACAGCTTTACACAGTGCATTTTGAATATCCTCTGAAGTGGTGTACTTACAGTGTGTTTGGCTATTACATGGCTGGTGCCTCAAAAAAATACTGCCATCTCTCAGTGCATGTTCTGTGTACACCAAACAACCAAAAAAAATTCCAAGTATCCAAAGTACAACCCCCCTCACCCCCAACCGTCCCTCCTCCACTAACACACATTTGATCCACAGTTTGTTTGTGTTTTTCATTCATTTCTGTGTGTGCTCGTGTGTGTGTGTTCCCATATAATACCTTCTGTAAATTGTTTTGGTGGGACTGTGCTCTACATGTGTATAGAATATTGTATTTAGGTTAATATGTATCGTGTAAGCACTCAGGGCGTTGATGAGTACATGATAAATGTATATTATGATTATTATTATTTTTCATGATCAGTATGAGCAAGTACTGGTACACTGAATTTGTAGCTGAAACAAGATGAAGAGAAAAAATGAGATGTAAGTCAAATTTGTATGCACTGCCTAACAGTGCCAGGTATTTCATGTTTTTTTGTGTCAGCATCAAATATGACTGGCATGGCGAATTCGGTGCTTTTCTCAGAACGATGGAGATCTGCCGGGCTGTGTACCGCTGACGCACTGCCTCATCTCCCGCAAATCCCAGTACATTGCTGTCAGTGATGTCAGTGGATTTACTGTCGGTGAAGTCTTCTACCCAACACCTGACCAGGGCAGTTGTGACGTGGACATCTTTATCACAGGTAAGCAACTCTCGTTGGTAGAACCAGTTATTGGGAAAGAAAATGATTGTCTGATAATGGGATGGGGGTGGAGGGGTGGGGATGATGAGACCAGAAAACAGAATGAACTGTGTGGGAACAAATGGAGAAGAAAGACATCACAAGGCAGACCGTCTCAGACAGAAGTAATGAAGAGTGAGGATTGGTAAACGGGAGGAATACTTTGAGGTTGTGTTTGAAAGAGTTGCATGACAACATTTTATTGTAAAATGATGCTATGTGGTGTAGTGATGAGGGACAGCAATTGCAGGACATTCTGGAATAATTATATTTTTGTCTGCCTGTGTGTTTGTGCTGCTTGTTCTTCTTTCCCATCTCTGACTGAATGTTTTATGTATGCACATGTGAATGTTTATGTGCAAGCGTGTATGTGTATGCAGGCAAGTCAGTGTTTTATGTATGCAAAGGTGAATGTTTATGTGCAAGCATGTATGTGTATACAGGCAAGTCAATGTTTTATGTATGTACAGGTGAATGTTTATGTGCAAGTGTGTATGTGTATACAGGTGAGTCAATCACAGGTGAATGTTTATGTGCAAGTGTGGATGTGTACACAGGCAAGTGAATATTTTATGTATGCACAGGTGAATGTTTATGTGCAAATGTATATGTGTACGCAGGCAAGTCAGTGTTTTATGTATGCACAGGTGAATGTTTATGTGCAAGCGTGTATGTGTATGCAGGCAAGTCAGTGTTTTATGTATGCACAGGTGACTGTTTATGTGCAAGCGTGTATGTGTACACAGGCAAGTGAATGTTTTATGTATGCACATGTGACTGTTTATGTGTAAGTGTGTATGTATATGCAGGCAAATCAGCGTGTTATGTATGCACAAGTGAATGTTTATGTGCAAGCGTGTATGTGTTTGTGGGCAAGTCAATGTTTTTTGTATGCACAGGTGAATGTTTATGTACAAGCGTGTGTGTGTACGCAGGCAAGTCAGTGTTTTATGTATGAAGCATGTGTGTGTATGCAGGAAAGTCAGTGTTTTATGTATGCACAGGTGAATGTTTATGTGCAAGCATGTATGTGTACACAGGCAAGTCATACCTGGAGTGGTTCACAGAGCTTGTGGAGTCGCTGGAGAGCAACATGTTTCCACGCATTGACGGCAGGATCTACAGGTAGGTCAGCGCCACCATTTGGTTCCATGCTTTTCATTCTTTACTGGATATTGGAGTCTGTTCAGTTGTTTGATTTTTATCCTTGACTCGCTGTTGGTACTGGGTACTGACAGTACTAGGTATCACACTTCCATGCGGTTCTGTGCTTTTGTTAAGAGCCTGATTGCATTGCCAGACCAGTGACTGTTTCCGCAGTGAAGGCTAGTGCCGGTGTCCAGTTCTGACATGGTACAAAATAACATGACAGCTGCCAAGTATCAGATAAGCAACTTGCACATAGACTGAAGCATGGTCTTGAGATCATTAGTACACATGTTCATGCTGGTAGTTTTGAATCCCTGGGTAAAATGACCAAGCCATTTGAATCTGGCATTGTGCAGGCCTTTTTGGCACATTAAAAGCCCGACTGTGACTAGGAGTCATGGTTAACTGTGAGAGGCAGCAACAGTTTGAAGGTCTGTTTTAGGTACTGTGCTGGTTTTATCAAGATCCTGACTGGCTCGGAGCCGTGAGTGTTTCACAGTTGGGGCCAGTTCCAGGCTCTGTTTAGCGTATCAGGCAGGTTTGATTAACACCCTGACTGCATGGCCAGGAACCATTATTGTTTCACTGTGTGGCCAGTGCCAGTTCCAGGCTCTGTTTAACTTACTGTGCAGCTTTGATCAAGTCTGACTGTGTGGCCAGTGCCCGTTTCATACCCTGTTTGACACATTGTGCAGGTTTTATCAGGACCCAGACTGCGTGGCCAGTGCCAGTTTCAGACCCTGTTTGACGCATTGTGCAGGTTTTATCAGGACCCAGACTGTGTGGCCAGTGCCTGTTTCAGACCCTGTTTGACGCATTGTGCAGGTTTTATCAGGACCCAGACTGCGTGGCCAGTGCTGCCCGTTTCAGACCCTGTTTGACGCATTGTACAGGTTTTATCAGGACCCGGACTGCGTGGCCAGTGCCCGTTTCAGACCCTGTTTGACGCATTGTTCAGGTTTTATCAGGACCCGGACTGCGTGGCCAGTGCCCGTTTCAGACCCTGTTTGACGCATTGTGCAGGTTTTATCAGGACCCGGACTGCGTGGCCAGTGCCCGTTTCAGACCCTGTTTGACGCATTGTGCAGGTTTTATCAGGACCCGGACTGCGTGGCCAGTGCCCGTTTCAGACCCTGTTTGACGCATTGTGCAGGTTTTATCAGGACCCGGACTGCGTGGCCAGTGCCCGTTTCAGACCCTGTTTGACGCATTGTGCAGGTTTTATCAGGACCCGGACTGCGTGGCCAGTGCCCATTTCAGACCCTGTTTGACGCATTGTGCAGGTTTTATCAGGACCCAGACTGCGTGGCCAGTGCCCGTTTCAGACCCTGTTTGACGCATTGTGCAGGTTTTATCAGGACCCAGACTGCGTGGCCAGTGCCCGTTTCAGACCCTGTTTGACGCATTGTGCAGGTTTTATCAGGACCCAGACTGTGTGGCCAGGAGCCATGACTGTTTCACTGTGCGGGCCAGCACCAGCTTCATGCCGGATCTCAGCACTATCCACCCTCCACACTTCTTCTACACATACAGAATCACGTATGTATAGAAAAATAACTATTTTTACAACATTAATATAATGATACACCTTGAGGATATGACTTTCGTCGAGTTTATTTACCTTCTGTCAACCTTAATCATTAAGGCTGATCATTAGCCTTAATCATTAAGGCTGATGTAAGGTAGATACAATCAACCTAGATACAATGTCCTATCCTAAAGGTCATAGCATTGGTATTGTAAATATTGTCTTCATTATGCACATGGTGTGTGTCAAGAAGATGTCCTTTGGCAGTGATGCAGACCACCATCAGGTCGATTGGAGTCTTATTCTTAGATCATCTCGTATATGATCAGCATGCTCATGGTTGTGTGAGTGCAGTATGCCGGTGGACACTGATGGAAACCTGAAGCCCTTTTGCCTGAAACTCTTTACTCGGCCATAGTGCTTGTGTTTGCTAATCATGCACTGGGTGTATGTTTACAGGATGTCCATGGATGCTGATGCAAACCGTAGTCAGTCGTGCCAGTTGGAAACTCGTCACTGGGTCATCACAGATGAAGACGGCCAGGAAGAGATAGTGGATGGACCTGGAGTCATTGGTGAGTTCATTTTTACATGATTAACCTTCACATAATGTCAATGGGTCTGATGTTTTTGGGGCATTCTGAAGCTTTTTAAATTCACACTTTGTAAGCCAGCATATTCTCGCCAGACAAACTGGGCAGGTAGCAGTACTGACAGCGTAACTGGACACACAATGAGGGGGTATCTTGCTGCTCAAGGCAACAAATCTTGTTTTATCAGTTTGAGTCAACACCCCCTCACCAGACTGAAGACACAGGTGCAAGGTACACTGCAGTGTGACCCAGGGCTTTGAGTCTGGTATTTCAGAGCCCACTGGGTGAGCTTGCCTTCGCAGTGTTTCAGCACCTGGATGAACGCCTTGTGGATGACCGGCTTGTTGTTGTTGTGATCCCTGGCTGGACACTCTGGGGGTTACCCAGTATGTGCAGTTGTAATAGTAATAATGCTGAGTGTGGCTCACATTTTAGTGCTTGTCATCTGACGTCAGTTTTGACATTCAGAAACTCTGTGAGCACAAAATGTGTATGAATCATAGCAGACTGATGGGGCATTTGGGGCGGTAATGACCTCTGACTTCTGATTGAAGTCTGGTCCAGGTCACAGTTGTAACTGCAGCAGCGCAGTCTCAGCCCGAACCGAGCCAGGTGCTGGACCAGCCTGGTTCATGGTAACAGCCCCCAGAATACAATGTTCACCTTTTAGCAACTCGTAAGAGAAGGCCGAACAGCTAGTGGTATAGAAACACATAAGAAAGTGATGTAATAGTCAGTATGATGAATGTAATGGCCAGTATAATGATTGTAATGGTCAGTGTGATGAATGTAATGGTCAGTATGATGAATGTGTATGGTCTGTATGATGAATGTAATGGTCAGTATGATGAATGTGGATGGTCTGTATGATGAATGTAATGGTCAGTATGATGAATGTGGATGGTTAGTATGATGAATGTGATAGTATGATCAATGTAATGGCCAGTATAATGGTTGTAATTGTCAGTTTGATGAATGTAATGGTCTGTATGATGAATGTAATGGTAAGTATGATGAATGTAGATGATCAGTATGATGAATGTAATGGTCAGTATGATGAATGTAGATGATCAGTATGATGAATGTAGATGATCAGTATGATGAATGTAGTGGTCAGTATGATGAATGTAGATGATCAGTATGATGAATGTAGTGGTAAGTATGATGAATGTAGATGATCAGTATGATGAATGTAGTGGTCAGTATGATGAATGTAGATGATCAGTATGATGAATGTAGTGGTCAGTATGATGAATGTGGATGGTCCAGAAGGAGGAAGAGTGTTGATGGTCACCTGCTGCTGGCGATGTGATGGCTCATGTTGTATGGTCACCCTGCCTGCTGCTGGCGATGTGATGGCTCATGTTGTATGGTCACCCTGCCTGCAGCTGGAGATGTGATGGCTCATGTTGTATGGTCACCCTGCCTGCTGCTGGCGAGGTGATGGCTCATGTTGTATGGTCACCCTGCCTGCTGCTGGCGATGTGATGGCTCATGTTGTATGGTCACCCTGCCTGCTGCTGGCGATGTGATGGCTCATGTTGTATGGTCACCCTCCCTGCTGCTGGCGATGTGATGGCTCATGTTGTATGGTCACCCACCCTGCTGCTGGCGATGTGATGGCTCATGTTGTATGGTCACCCTGCCTGCTGCTGGCGATGTGATGGCTCATGTTGTATGGTCACCCTGCCTGCTGCTGGCGATGTGATGGCTCATGTTGTATGGTCACCCTGCCTGCTGCTGGCGATGTGATGGCTCATGTTGTATGGTCACCCTGCCTGCTGCTGGCGATGTGATGGCTCATGTTGTATGGTCACCCACCCTGCTGCTGGCGATGTGATGGCTCATGTTGTATGGTCACCCACCCTGCTGCTGGTGATGTGATGGCTCATGTTGTATGGTAACCATGCCTGCTGCTGGCGATGTGATGGCTCATGTTGTATGGTCACCCTGCCTGCTGCTGGCAATGTGATGGCTCATGTTGTATGGTCACCCTGCGTGCTGCTGGCGATGTGATGGCTCATGTTGTATGGTCACCCTGCGTGCTGCTGGAGATGTGATGGCTCATGTTGTATGGTCACCCTGCCTGCTGCTGGCGATGTGATGGCTCATGTTGTATGGTCACCCACCCTGCTGCTGGCGATGTGATGGCTCATGTTGTATGGTCATCCACCCTGCTGCTGGCGATGTGATGGTTCATGTTGTATGGTCACCATGCCTGCTGCTGGCGATGTGATGGCTCATGTTGTATGGTCACCCTGCCTGCTGCTGGCGATGTGATGGCTCATGTTGTATGGTCACCCTGCCTGCTGCTGGAGATGTGATGGCTCATGTTGTATGGTCACCCTGCCTGCTGCTGGAGATGTGATGGCTCATGTTGTATGGTCACCCTGCGTGCTGCTGGAGATGTGATGGCTCATGTTGTATGGTCACCCTGCCTGCTGCTGGAGATGTGATAGCTCATGTTGTATGGTCACCCTGCATCCTGCTGGCGATGCGATGGCTCATGGTGTTTCGTCACCCTGCATCCTGCTGGAGATGTGATGGCTCATGTTGTATGGTCACCCTGTGTGCTGCTGGAGATGTGATGGCTCATGTTGGGTTTGCAGGCCAATACCCTGTGATGGAGCCGGGTGCCGAGTTCTCGTGGCTCAGCTGCACGACGTTCAGCACCACCTATGGCAACATGAGAGGTTCTTTCACCATGAGGAACCATGAAACGGGTCAGTTGCAGGGGTAGAAAGTAAGACAGGATAATACTTTATTGTCCTGTAAAAGGAAATTTGCTTTGAAAGATACCATCAAAGTAACATGTAAAATAAATAAAATTCAAATTAAACCCATGATAATTACAATTACAGCTAAAAACAAGTTAATAACAACATGTGCACACACGTGCGCGCCATGCATGCACTCACATACGAATGCACACATACACACACACACACAAATGTGCAAGTATTTCCATTCGCAGGCATCATCTGGGTCTGCTCTCAACATGTATGCAACAGAAGCACTTTTTTTACTTCGAATTTGGGCTTCTCGGAGTGCAGCCGTGTTGGTTCATTCTTTACCAGAGAACAGCAGAAAAGATTGGTTTGTGACGTAAAATACACTGGTGTCACGTACACCAACCTTCTTCATGATGTCACACACTCAAAATGCCAGACAAAAGTGGCAGTGCTCATGGCCATAACTTTCGTGATTTTTAACAAACCAGGCAATAAATCAGTGGGAAAACTGCTGTGAGTATATGTTATTCCGTTTTCATCAATGGGACTGTGATGCTTTATCACTTGGTGCCCACATTAACCCATACATGCCCAGATATTTTATTAACACTGAATACCCTGATGCAAAAAAGCCTTCCCGTTTTTGCAAACGGTGGCCTCCTCCAAACAACAACAGGGGGAAGCACTCAACCGCCTCTTCTTTGAATAAAGGTGGTCCATCTTCAGAGGTCCATGTCAGCAGGATGTCAAAATTACACACAGCTAAAACAGACTGACAAAACCAGTTATGCGTCCTGAATATGGGACGGTGGGCATAAATGGGTTAAGGAAGTACCATCAACAAACATAACAAAGGGGGGGGGGGGGGGATAGCACTGAGCAGATGTCGCTTTTATCATAAGAGAGACGAACATAGAGACCTGCATTTTTCGCTACCATGGGAGTAAACACAGTATACGAACTCCACCAAAGGCACATCCTTGAAAAAGGGTGACCCTCAGTGGCTTATACCCCCTATGTCAGCCATACTTGCCGGTGCAGGCGTGCAAGCCTAAGGCTATTCTATCATCTTTTTGCTTAATGTCCCTAGATGCTAAAGAGCATATTATGGACAAAAAAAGCCGAAGGCAGAACCTGTTGTATTTATATACTGATAGCTGTTCCCATTCAAGGCAGAACCTGTTGTATTTATATACTGATAGCTGTTCCCATCCAAGGCAGAACCTGTTGTATTTATATACTGATAGCTGTTCCCATCCAAGGCAGAACCTGTTGTATTTATATACTGATAGCTGTTCCCATCCAAGGCAGAACCTGTTGTATTTATATACTTTATAGCTGTTCCCATCCAAGGCAGAACCTGTTGTATTTATATACTGAAAGCTGTTCCCATCCAAGGCAGAACCTGTTGTATTTATATACTGATAGCTGTTCCCATCCAAGGCAGAACCTGTTGTATTTATATATACTAATAGCTGTTCCCATCCATGCATGCATGCTCCAGACTCTTCCAACCCATATGTTCTGTGGGCGATGGTTGTACCCATTTTTATTCTTACTGAAGGAGGCAGTAGAGGCATGGGAAAAAGCAATGGGTTCTGACCTAATAAAAACTATATAAAAAGGCCCCTAAAAGATGCGCATGCTAAAAAAATAGATTAAATGTGTTATGGTGTTGGGAGTTCACTGTTTAGTTTTATTCAAGATTGGACACAGTCTCCTGATCTCGAAACTTGCTCAACAACATATGAACACACATTTACATGACCTGCTAGTTCAATTAAGACATTTGCATAATTCATGCAAGTCTCCTGATCAGGAAACTTGCTCAACATACGAACACACATTTACATGACCTGCTAGTTCAATTAAGACATTTGCATAATTCATGCAAGTCTCCTGATCAGGAAACTTGCTTAACATGCGAACACACATTTACATGTCCTGCAAGTTTGATTAAGACGTGCGTAATTCATGTACACTTTACATTCAGTTCATTTACACATTTCAGCTATGTATAAAATTTGGAAGTAGAGTTTTCCCGGTGGAATGTTGATCGTGTTTTCTCATCCCTGGATGCGCAATTTCAGGGGAGGAGCTGGAGATCGTATGCCCCACCTTCCACATGAAGTGTCTGCCCCATAAAGTGGCAGCAGAACGACGGCAGCAGGTTCTACGGAGGAAGAAAAACTTGTGACCATGCCCTCAGGCTCTGTCCATAATGATTGTCATGATAGGCAAAAGGAGTGAAAAGTTGGTGGATGGGTGTGTGTGGGGGTTGGTTTTTTTTGGGGTGGGTGGGTGTGGGTGAGAGGGTTTGGATGGTTGAGGGGGTGGGGTGGGGTGTCATCTGGGACTGGCAAGTGCTTTGGTTGGTTCAGCAAGACTCCTTCAAACTTTCCTTCCAGTCTCAACCCTTTGTGAAGACAAGCACAGGTCTGTGTTGCTGCTTGACAGCCCAGATCCTCTCTCATCTCATTTGTGGCAAGTGTTGCAGGGTATCTTTGTCAGCTGTGTAATGAAAGTAATGACGATTTGACAAAAAATATTGTTTTGGTTCTTAAAGCACTAGATAATGATTGTATGGCAAATTTACAATTTTGATTTTTGATTTTTGATAATCGATACTGAAATTGTGAAAATCACAGATACATGAACTATATGGGGTTCTGGTTATCAGTCCCCTGATGTGTAGATGGCTAGGACATCCCCCCCCCCCCCCCATTTACACATGCATTATCTGACCCCATTGCTATCTTTTCCATAAATCATAATTGGAAACATTTGTGGTGTTGAACACTTTTAAATCAGCTGACTCAGAAGAATGCACAGAGTAATTGGAAATTGTGGTGTGGGGGTGGGGGGGGGTGGGGGGGTGGTGTTGAAGTATTGCTGCTGAGCTCTTTTATCCTAAATGAATAATCTTCATAGAACAAGCTTTCAAGTAAAAAAAAACGACTGTTTGAAGCAGTGCATTTTTCAAGGTGGTGGTGAGTATGGGGGGGGGGAGCCACAAAGCTCATGTATGTATTCTGCACAGTAACTTTAGTGTGTGATTTTTTTGTGATAATATGTTGGTCAAATGGTCAGTTGTTAAGTGTGAAGATTATGTGGTATACGTTTGAAATGTGGAAAGTTTTTTTGTTTGTAAATATATGGATAAAGAAGTGTGACAGTGTAAAGATTATGTGGTATACATTTGAGATGTGGAAAGTTTTTTGTTTGTAAATATATGGATAAAGAAGTGTGACAGTGCCTGCTTTCCTGAGGTAGCGGCTTGTTGGTTGAAACAAAATTTTATTCATTCATCGTAATCATAAGCTCAACAAATAAGTACAGGAAACACAAAAGCAATATGCTTATTTGAGTGTTACCTATAGATAAAATGATAATCACACAGACATTTACGATGGCAAGATGGCAAATTGTTGTCAAAACGTCAGAGGCAACAAAACCAACAAAGACCAAAATGACAACAAAAAACAAACAAACAAGCAAACAAAACAAAAAGCAAAACAACAACAACAAAACGGGAGGAGGGGGTGGGGGTTAAAAAAGCAAATAACTAACCAAATGGTCTAGTGATGTTGTCATAATTATTGATCTGAGAGAGAGAGGGAGAGGATTAAAACGTGTACTTCTTCGCTTGTATCATAAACAAATTTTGGCAGCTTGTTCATGACGATTCATTGCCACTTCTTTATCATGCATTGATAATTGCATTACAGATCATGCAAGAATTCCTTCACACTGCCCCAAGAATATTTTTATTCCTGTAACTTGCCTACCGTGTTGCTCTCAAGGGCAAATTTATTTTGGAATGTCGCTGTGTCATGGTTACGTCTTTCATAAATGTAGAATTTCTTCTCAGAATGGTGGATTTTCGTCTGTTTTATAAATGGCAGTAAGAATTTTTTTGGTCTGTACGGTGCTGATTTAGCTCAATGTGCAAGGCAGAGAGTGAGCGTTCACTGGACCTTTCACATAATTATTTGATCCGTCCTTGCTATCAGGATCTGAAGTTACAGGAGCTGATGCAAACTACAGGCGCTGAATAGTGAAACATGGAACAGGAAGCCCATGCTGTCAATGTTTAACACACACCTTCAAAAACTCTGGAAGCACTGCTCTGGATGTGCTGGAGTGAAGAAGAATCCTCACAAGTTGCTGGTGTCTTGCAAGATCCGAAATGTTGAGGAGCTTGAGATGCTACCTGCAGGCACAAAGCCAAGGGCATTACACTATCGACAATCTTCTCTGAAAGAACAAGAATGGACCATTGTCAATCAGATAAACTTTGGAACTGTTTCAAAGGCAGTGCTGAGGAAACTTCTCAGAGATGGGGTGGAGCATACATTGGCTTTTCTGGGCACATAATATGATCTTGAACTGAACAGAACAGATGAAGAAGTGAAGACCACTTAGCTGTCTTCAGTTGAGCAGACCTTTAAAAAAGATCTTTCTTTTTTTTAACCTTTTAAGATGCAAGCAAGATTCAGGTGTCAAATTCAGTAGCATTTTGTGTACTCTCTTACTTTTTCAACACAACCTTTTGTGAGAACTTGTCACATATGTTGGGGTGGTGGTGGGGTGGTGGTTAAAGTAAGTTGTGCATTAGGTGCGTATAGTTAGAAGCAGATCTACAGTTTGAGAAAAGCTTAGACTGTCAGACTGTTCATGTCCCCTACAAAACTGAAATTTAGTAGCTGATTTATTTACTAGGTTATCGGCAGTGTTCTTTAGGATGAATGTTTATTAAGGCTTATGGTCTTGAAAATGAGCTATTGTTATGTCAGAGAATCATTTAGTATACTTTTATTATGGCACAGCATTTTTTTAGAATGAACTACTGTTACGACAAAATCTCTTGGTAACTGCAGCAGACTTTCAGAATAAACTATCATGTTGTGTAATTGTATAGAGCTGGCTATTTGCATACAATCTTTTTTTTTTTTTTTAATGAAGTATTGTTATGATGCAGTATCTTTTATAATGAGCCATGATGTATTTTATCATAATAAGCTCTGTTATGGCATGTAAATTATTTTAATGAGCTTTTGTTTGGCACATCTGCTAGAGCCATTGACATTCAAGGGAAAGAACTGCTGTCAACATCCAGCAGATTGGTGAAGGGTCTTACCCCCCCCCCCTCCCAACTTTTTAACAAGGGCAAGAACTCTGTCTATACTATGACGTTTCATATCAGTGATTTATGTACAAGAAGAATCTTTAAAATAAGTTTTTTTTAATGGTTCGGTTTCAAATGTAGGCAGCAGTATATTGATTCCAGACCACCACCCTAAAATACATGTTGTTCAGAGGAGCTTGATACCCGCTTTGATCTGAACCTTCAGGTATCCTTGAATATGAACTTGAGGGTATCTGAAGAGTTGTGCACCTTAAGTGTTGTGTATAGATCAGCTATTTCAGATTTGAGTCCTGTTCTTTTAGCACTTCATTTTTCCTTGCGGGAATTTCAGGTCACCTTACCTGGGTAAGGCACAGCAGCCGCAAGAGTAGTGCTACCCATTCCTGTGAGTGTGTGTAATATGAGTGTGTTCAAACAGTAGTATGGCTGCCAGTGTTTGGGATTTTTAACATGTGCACAGATGTTGATGCATCTGATTGCACACACGGGCTGTGTGGATACTGTAAGAGAATCTGCAGTGAAAACTGGCTCTGGAAACAATCCCTTGTCACACTGTGGACTCGAACCTGCATCAGTATTGCACCTGGCTTTTTAGTTGGATGCTCTACCAACCAAGCTATCTCTGGCCAATTTTTGGTCTGGTTCTGTTTGTTCAGTTGTCAGAATTCTGGTATGACCCACATACACATCAGGTGTGTGTGTGTGTGTGTGTGTGTGCAATTTTATTGCCAGCGTTGAGTTCCAAGTGTCTGTGTGTGCATGGGTTTGTATGTGTATGGGTTTGTGTGTATCTGTGCACATCACACATAGGTATATATGCTCATTGTTCCATGTGTTAGGTTTGAACTTGCAATTACGATTTTGTTGCACTGTTCGCATAATTTGTTGTTGAATTTGTCTTTCCAATAATCATGGGTGCATGCATGTGTGAAGCTCAACAATAAATCTGCATTGACCTTTTAACTTGTTGCCCACATTTTACTTTGTGTTTGTATTCACGCATTAGTATTTGTGTGCATATGCATACTTAGGGGAGGGGGTGGGGGGGGGGGGGGTTGCGGAAAATGATGATAGCAAATAGGACAGGCGGGGCTGTACTGATTTATTTGTCTTGTATACTTGTTAAATCTGTTTATGTATGGTGGTTGGAGTGTGTGAAATTCGGCCTTGACATAGAGACACATAACAAGTGAATGGAAATCAATACAATTTGACATCAGTAGAACAGGACACATGATGACAGACCACTGTAATAAAAGACTGTCTGCCTTACCGTCTTTCATTGGCCAGTTTGGCCTAGCAGTGAGGCAAGCACCAGTGCAACTTCCTGCTTCAGCTCTCCTTTTTCTTCAAAAGTTGTGATTCAGAGACGCTGTCTTGTGACTTTGCCCCTCACAGTTAACAGAACTTCAAAATGACTCTTATTGCCGCCCATCATAATGCAGAACTCACTGTGGTGGTGACAGTATAGCATTAGGTGGTTATTAGATGCTGTCTTGCGACTTTGCCCCTCACAGTTCACAAAACATTAAATGACTCTCACTGCTGCTAATGCTACCCATCATCATGCAGAACTCCCTGTGGTGGTGACAGTGTAGCGTTAGGAATAGTTCCCCTGCCACCCACCTCCTGGGATCTCCGTCCCCACCAGTACGTCTCCAGAGACAACTGGGCATTGAACCAGTCTGACAAACAACAAACCAACCTTTCTTTTGTCCTTTCCCCTCACATTTCTGTGTAAATGAACTCCTGCCCGAGGACCACCCCTACTTTAAAAAACACTTTTCTGTGACTTTTAAGGTAATATTTAAAGAAGTATTCCACTGTAGTGGTGATTTCTATGCTGTCAATTTTCATGTAGAATAGTGAGCCAACTAGTGAAATACTCGTTATTGGGAATAAGACTTAAGTACTGTTTTAGAGCTTTGCTGTCTTTGAAATCTGATGTCCACTGTAGTGGTGATTTCTATGCTGTCAATTTTCATGTATAATAGTGAGCCAACTAGTGAAATACTCGTTATTGGGAATAAGACTTAAGTATTGTTTTAGAGCTTTGCTGTCTTTGAAATCTGGTGTCTATAAGTATGAAAAAGTGGGGTTGGGTAAAGCACGTCACTTGTGTTATATCTTTATGTGGGCGAACATATCAGACCGGAACAGCCATTTAGGGAGACATTTTTTGAATCAGCCTGTCCATACTCACAGTTGCCCGGATATAACCACACTGGTTGACTGGGCGCAAAACACCAATTTACTTTCTTACTTACCATACTCACAGTCTTTCACCAGCAGTTTTAATGCAGTTACAAACTGTTGGCAAGTTTCACCTGGTTCTTGAATCTTGCTGTGTAGTCTGTATCTTGCAAAAATTGGATTTGACTTGGGTAGCACGTAGGCCTGGAACCTATCGTAGTACTCTTGCAGATCGTTCTCTTGTGCATCAGTCATGTTCCATGTGGAGAATATTCTTCTTCCTTTCTCACCTACCCGCAGCATCAAATAACAGCATCATTCTTCTTCGTTCATCGCCCTCAATGGACCTTTGAACATGAACTCTGCATGCTGTCTAAAGGCTTTCCATTCTCCCACCAGATCAGCAGAAAAACCCCAGAAAACAACAACCAACCCCCCCCCACAACAACAACAAAAATGAAACAAAAAACAACAACAGCTGAATGACCCACAGTTTGGAGGTACTATGAATGTGGACATAAATTCATCTCTTTGGGGATTTTGAGGTTCTCTTTGTAAAACCTGCAGTAAATCAGGCAATATAGCATCACATGCTGCCAGGAAATTCCGACTGTTTTTGCCTTCTTGATCATCACTCGTCCCCCCCCCCCCCCCATCCTCTTTGAACACAAGATGACTCTTTTTGAATAGTGAGTCAGACTTCTGTTTGTGATTCATAGAATTTTTAACCCTGATACGACATTCACAGTTGACTTAGCATTACATATCAAGTAGCTAACCTTCCTCAATGACAGCAGTAACAGCACATGAATTACAACTGCTGATTCTGGAGCTTGCGCTCCAAATGTTTTCTAGTGCAGCCTGAAGTCAAATGAACTGCCTGTGACTTAATATACCCTCACTTTGTTTTGTCGACTTGTGTCTAGTTTCTAAACTTGTGTGACTGTTTTGGGCCAACAAGACATCAGAAGCGGTTTTATGAATACATCAGTTTGACAGCAGGCCACTGAGGTCGACGATTAGAGCAAGGGTAGAGATACGTGTCTAGTTGCCAAGCTTCTGTCAAAAGTTTTTACATGTCAGAACTTAAGCATGGTCAGGTTGCGTTGCTGGCTTCGCGCTAAGGGGTCTTCAGGGAGTTGTGAAGTGATGAAATTAACGGAAATGAGAATACCGGGAGTGAATTGTTGCTGCATGTCTTGTGAATATTTGCCTCTGCTTGAACGTTAAAAACGGTTGAAACCTGTGAAAGCTCCCTCTGCTTGAACTCTGAAGAGGGTTAAAATTTGTATTCCCTCTGCTTGAACGTTGAAAACAGTTGAAATTTGTGAATGTTCTCTCTGAACATTGAAACTTGTGGAAACTTGTTCCCTCTGTTTTAACACCGAAGAGGGTTAAAATTTGTATTCCCTCTGCTTGAACGTTGAAAACAGTTGAAATTTGTGAATGTTCTCTCTGAACACTGAAACTTGTGGAAACTTGTGAATGTTCCCTCTGTTTTAACACTGAAGAGGGTTAAAATTTGTATTCGCTCTGCTTGAACGTTGAAAACGGTTGAAACCTGTGAATGTTCTCTCTGCTTGAACGTTGAAAACGGTTGAAACTTATGAATGTTCCCTCTGCTTGAACACTGAAGAGGGTTAAAATTTGTATTCCCTCTGCTTGAACGTTGAAAACGGTTGAAACTTATGAATGTTCCCTCTGCTTGAACACTGAAGAGGGTTAAAATTTGTATTCCCTCTGCTTGAACGTTGAAAACGGTTGAAACCTGTGAATGTTCTCTCTGCTTGAACGTTGAATATGGGTGACTGCTCACTGTGCTTGAACGCTGAAAACGGTTGAAACCTGTGAATGTTCTCTCTGCTTGAACAACTGAAGAAATGTTGAAACTTGTGAATGTTTAAGTGTTGAAAAGTGGATAAACCTGTGAATGTTCCCGCTACTTAAGCATTGAAAATGTGGGAATGTTCTCTCTGCTTGAACGTTGAAAAAGGGTTGAGATTTGTGAATGTTTGCCGCTACTTGAACGTTGAACAGGACTAAAATGTGTGGATGTTTGCCTCTACGTGAACGTTAAAACTTACTGGTGTCGGTTGTGCCTGAACGACGAAAGGAGATTGGAAACTTTTGAGTGTTACTTTTGCATTTATGTTGAAGCCAGTTCAAACTTGTGCATTGTTGTCATGTTTGAATATTGAAGAAAAGAAAGGGGGGCTAAACCGTATCGGGCTTAGATTTCAACCATGTGCATCATTAGTAGTATCGGCTAAGATGCTTGTGAAGAAGAAGAAGAAGAAGGGAATGCAGGTTCACATAATGGCACAATGGTGTAAAACTGTGTTCTTAGGAAAAGCCGATGTTGTTGTCTTGCCATGAAATATTCTGGGATTAAATTCAGGGACGAAAAACATGGCACTTGTGTGCGTGCGTGCGTGCGTGCGTGCGTGCGTGCGTGTGTGTGTGGTGAGAGAGATGTTCTCCTTGCACGTATATCAGACGAAAGTTACTCCTGACATTTAGAGGAGTTGCCAAAGAAAATGTTACAGATATTTTCTTCTGGCATTGCTGTTTACGTGATATAATCCGGCTTGCGAATCTGTACGACTCGTACACGTTTTGCGAAAATATTAGTTTCAACAGCAACATTGACAAAACGAAAAACGTCTCTGAGGTGAGGCAGAGCATATAATTCACGAGAACTTCCTAAAATTAACTGATAAAAACAACACAAAACAACAACAACAACAACAAACAACAACAAAACAAAACCGAACAAACCAAAAACAAAACAAGCAAAAACCGGCAGCAACAAAAATAAATAAATAAATAAAGCGAAACACACACGCACGCACGCACGCACGCACGCACGCACGCACGACGCACGCACGCACACACGCACCACGCACACACACACACACACACACACACACACACACACACACACAAGCACACACACAAAACCACAACAATTACGACCGATTTAAAAGACCGCCACCTGGAACTGAACCTGAAAGGATGTTTGTGACATAAAAGGAGATTAGCTAATCGTCAATATTTATCATGGTAATAAACGGACACTTGGTGCATTGTCCAAAACCCTGCCGAAATCATTGAGCGTCTGATGTAAACCGCAGGGAGAACAAAGGCACTACCTCAACTCCATTACGCTGATGTACGTTGAGATAGGTGGGTTGCTTCACATGAAAAATGCCGAAGTGAGGAAGCAGACGTGAATGGGGGAAACAGCAGCAGCGGCAACAAAGCCAGACGTTTCAGTGGGGCTGTTTTTGTGGTAAACACGACCCGGAGGTATGTTAAGCGTTCTTGAAGACGTGTTCTGGGGCCGTGCTCCACTTGTCTTACTGCTGACAGCTTGCAAAGGACCCCCATGGCCCCACCCCGGCTTTGCTCACACTCACTCACTCACTCACTCATTCACACGCACACGCACGCACAATCAGTATCACCCACACAATCAGTATTACCCACACAATCAGTATCACCCACAATCAGTATCACCCACACAATCAGTATCACACACACAATCAGTATCACACACACACAATCAGTATTACCCACACAATCAGTATCACCCACAATCAGTATCACACACACAATCAGTATCCCGCACAATCAGTATCACACACACAATCAATATCACCCACAATCAGTAGTCACCCACAATCAGTATACCCACAATCAGTATCACCCACACAATTAGTATCGTACAATCAGTATCACCCATGATCAATATCACCCACACAATCACCCACAATCAGTATCACCCGCCACACAATCAGTATCACCCACAATCAGTATCAGCCACACAATCAGTATCAACCACAATCAGTATCACACTCAGTCACAGACGCACACAAACTGTAGGTTCGACCACGCTTACTGCCAGTCACATACACACACACACACACACACACACACACACACACACACACACACACACACACACACACACACAGCTACTCGCGCGCACATGCACACACTCAACCACGCATACCCGTACAAACCAAACACACACAACACACACACACACACACACCCCACACACACACACACACACACACACACCACACACACACACAGCTTACTCGCGCGCACATGCACACACTCAACCACGAATACTGTCTGTGACAATACACACACACACACGCGCGCGCCGCACACACACACACACACACACACACACACACACACACACACACACACACACACACACACACACGCTTACTGAGGCGCACATGCACACACTCAGCCACGCATACTGTCTGTGACAATACACACACGCACACGCACACACACACACACACACACACTGAAATACCCGCTCGCACACACGAACACACACCATGTAGATGCGCGCACACGCACCGGCACAGCAACCGATAACTGACTATTGTCCGCCGTAATACAATCGTGTCCAACATAATGCCGGCAATTCGCCGGTTCCGGTGACCTGTCCGCCAGTGAGAATAACAACAACAAAGCGATACATTCTGAGTGCTTCGTTGTTACGGGCGGAAAAATGAGGCCTTTGTCGGCAGCCGTAGGCAGGACGGCAGCCAGAAGTACTGTTTGCTGACAACTGGCGCTACATACTCAGTCTCTTACCTCAGTGTAAACCTGTGCCACACTGCTATGCTGTACATTTACTGTACAGAACTCTGTTTACCCTTCCCTAATGATGTGAATGTGTTTTTAAACTACAGGTGAATAGACCGTCATGCGCCGGAAAGATACCCGCCTCGGGATAGGCTGGCCGGGTTGGTGGCTGGAGAGGCCTGGGGTATGGCGGTGGTGGTGGGGGGGTGGGGGTGGGGGTTGCACCACCTGCCAAGGTGTTCTCTTTGACTCTCAGTCTCTCTCTCTCTCTCCTTCACCCTCGGCTTCCATCCCACTAGGATTCAACCTCCACCCCAATTCAACCTCCACCCCACTAGGATTCAACCTCCAATTTTTTTCTTCTTCTCTCTCTCTCTCCTCTCTCTCCATCCTCAACGTCTCTCTCTCTCTCTCTCTCTCTCTCTCTCCTTCCTACTCAACGTCTGTCTCTCCTCTCTCCCCGTCATCTCTCCTCTCTCTCTCTCTCTCTCTCTCTCTCTCTCTCTCTCTCTCTCTCTCTGCACACTCAACGTCTGTCTTCCTTCCTCTCCCCACAAGGTTTCAACCTCCAATATTGTTCTCTCTCTCTCTCTCTCTCTCTCTCCTCAACGTCTCTCTCTCTCTCTCTCTCTCTCTCTCTCTCTCTCTCTCCACACTCACTCTTCTCCTTCCCCACCCCAACCCCACTAGGATTCAACCTCCAATTTTGTTTTCTCTCTCTCTCTGTGTCTCTATGTCTCTGTCTCTCTGTCTCTCTCTGTCTCTCTCTGTCTGTCCTCTGTTCTGTCTCTCTCTCTCTCCACACTCAACGTCTGTCTTTTCCTCTCCCCCACCCCACTAGGATTGAACCTCCCAGTTTCGGATTGGGTAGGATTCGGCACCCTCCACAATCAGTTCTCTCCCTCCACTGTGTCTCTTCTCATCTCCGCCAGTCCACTTGGATTCACCCCCCAAATCTCTCTCTCTCTCTCTCTCTCTCTTGGTTGTGTTGTAACTGTATCCAGTCCACTTGGATTCACCCCCCAATCTTCTCTCTCTCTCTTCTGCGTCTTGTTGTACTTCTCCAGTCACTAGGATCACCCCAAATCTCTTCTCTCTCTCTCTCATCAGCTAGGTTGAACGTACCAGTTCGTTAGGATTCGACACCCTCCAAATCATTCTCTCCTCTCCATGGTTGTGTTTACTGCCAGTCCACTTGGATTCACCCCCCAAATCTCTCTCTCTCTCTCTCTCTCTCTCTCTCTCGGTTGTGTTGTAACTGTATCAAGGACAGATTGCCCGAAAGGCATTCGTGCCTAAACCTTTATCCTTGCGTAATAAAGTTCAGTCAGTCAGTCAGTCAGTCAGGAAGTCAGCCAGTCTCTCTCTCTTATACTCATCAGCAGCTTAACAAGGACTAGTTGTTAGGTTTTTGACTGAACCTGAACAACAATCCTTGTAAAATAAAGTTGTAGTTTTTGTTGTTGTTCGAGTTCTCTCTCGAGTCTCTCCTCTTTTACCCTTCTCATCCCGCACTCATCAGACTCTCTTCCCAAATCCGAAAATTCAGTGATAATGCACGCCAGCACTGACCGATCATTTCTTATTTGGTTCAGCACCATCGTCAGTCAGCCGCATTGGCAGCTACGCTAATTTGACACTAAATTTCCCGCAACCGGCTCACACATTAAGGAAATCTGACAGGTCGATTGGTGAAGGGACGAACCGAGTTCATCAGCGAGTTAGCTAGCTACCACCGGCATTTGCGATAACTCAAACAGAAAGAGGCTGTGGCTTCATGAATCTTTTCATCACTGCTGTTATCGTCAAATTGCTGCCCGGTCGCGTCAAATTGGCTAGCCAACCCGGCACTAGAAAAACACCAAGTAAACAGACAGATCCAGCCAAATATCGGTAAACAGCAATGTGGTTTTGACTGAATCAACCCGAAAAGCAGAAACCTGAACAGAGAGGCTAGACAGGAAGAATTCCTGTAGGTAGCAATGGCATTCAAAGCTATGTTGGCACCTAGTATACACACAGGCTTAAGAGATGGAATCTTCCACAGGGCTGAGTTTTCAGCAAATAGGTCACGAATTTTGGCATTATGTGGTACCCCCACTTCGGAAATTAACCCCTTCACTGCCATGACGTCACACGAAAACAACCAATAAAATTGCGAAATTTGAAACTCTGCCATTTTTTTTCTCTTTTTTTCTTTCGCACTGGCATGTGAAAGGATTTTCATCAAAATTCATAGCATTGAAAATAAATGCGTCAAAGGACTGTTTGCAGGCGTGTCCGTGCATCTTTCAACCCGGAAATTTTACAGATCGGGGCAGTGAAGGGGTTAAAGTACAGAGTGTAGAAGAACCTGCCCTACAACGCTTCGTCCTCACCGTCCAAACTTTGGGTATTTACTACACAGGTCAGGAATAACACCGCAAGTCAGCTCTCCACACATTTTATGTTTAGACGGCTTCTGGGTGACTGGCGATTGTCAGATGAAACTGTCTGCATGCTCACCAGTTTGGCTTTCACACTCTAAGTGCTGCTGCTGCACGTCTCAGTTGTTCTCGCTATGTTCGAAGACCTTGTTTACTGCGCTAAAGCTACAAAATCCAAATATAATCATGCACGTCAAAAATCTGAAACGACAACGACTGCTAGCGTTCTAAAACAAGATCCAAACACATAAAAAGTTCAAAAGAACGCTTATTCAGTATTAGGACACAAACACACAATATGCAAATTTTCGGAATCTTCCAAGCACTGGACGGAAAAAACAACATAGCTCGACGAAAAAATTATGTTATTTCAGTCGCAGCTTCTCGTCTAATTTTTCATCGTTTTTAACAGTTTAACTGTTGTTTAAGCGTCGTTTTTTTAGCTTGACAAAGGGGGATTATCCCGAAAGTTTGCAGATTGTGTGTTTGTGTCCTAATAAATAAGCGTTCTTTTGAACCTTCTATGTGTTTGGATTTCATAATCATGCACGACGTTAATCAAATCTATATTTAATATATTTTGATACTTGTTTTATTACTTGAAACATTTGTGTGTGTGTGTGTGTGTGTGTGTGCGTGCGTGCGTGCGTGCGTGCGTGCGTGCGTGCGTGCATGGGTGCGTGCGTGCGTGCGTGCGTGAGTGTGTGTGTGTGTGCGTGCGCGCGCGCGCGTGCACTGATCAAGAACTTCAATTGCGCTAGAAACAAACAATGAATAATAATAATAAATCAGTCCTCAAAATAGAAGAAAGAAAAAATGCTGTATATTTTCTTTGGCAGTTCTACCTGAGCGGCATTTATATCAGTATCTGCCAGCATTCGACAATCTCTGCCCGAGAAGACCAATTAATGGCAACTGTTCCCACAAACCGAACGACTGGGTTATGTGAAAATGTTCTAACCCTTTAAAAAAAATTTTGGTCCCTGCCGCAGACGGCGCCCCCCAAAATCAACAACAAAAACAAAAACAAAAACAAAAAACAACAAAAATCTGTCTTTCTGCTCTGTTTCTGCTCGTTCAGTCTCTCCTTCGTGGAAGGACTTATCCTGGGCATCGTGCCACTGCTGCTCAAACCACTGCGCTGTTGGGGAAGTGAGACTACTCCGTACCGATAGGTTCATCGTAGTCAGGGCGCCTTCAGGGCGGAGGGTGGAGTGTGCGTATGACCTTTTTCTCGTCGGCGCAGGCGTACCTGGAGAGAGGGACAGGTTCTGCTCGTAACAGACGTAGTGATCGAGGCGTGCGCCACAAGACAAAGCCGGTTCGCTGGCCCTACCGTGCGAGGATTATGAAATAGAGGTAGTGGAATAGGGTTTTGCTGATATGCCGGTCTCTCAGATAGGCATGCATCCCTTCACGTCTACCGCGCGTGGCGTGCACGCTAACGTGCATAGCGTGCGCACGCACGCACGCACGCACGCACGCACGCACGCACGCACGCACGCACGCACGCACACACACACACACAACACACCACACACACACACACACACACACACACACACACACACACACTGTCATGCAACCTCCAGTTCTACTGACAAAAACAACAGGATCCATCAAATTATAGTTAAAAAAGGCAGAGCAGAACGTTAAAATGGTATGACCAATGACCACCACAAAAGATGGACAAACGAGAACACTAATCGTCAGACGATCCTAAGCCAAGAAAGGCTCTCTCAGTATAAGGAGAAGATTTCTAGTACACTGACTGTATCCCTCCCTACGCCCCCCCCCCCCCCCCCCCCCGAATTACGTACAACTGATAGGGCGAAGTGAAAGGTCTTGTTCCTACAAGAGAGAAATTGTTGCTTAACGTTCACGGAGGCGAGTAGGCCTATTAGGGACGGGCAATACAAGGCTGTCCAGGTGCTTAAACAGACAACCTTGATTGCCCACAATACCAGCTGAGGCAGCGTCTGCTCTCGCACACGCATAGGTAGGTAAAGGTGAATCGTTTTGACGCAAAGATCCTGCTATGAAGCCTCAACCCCAAAGAAGCCTCAACACACCAGTGTGATCAAGGCTGGGATAAGAATCTGAAACAAGAATGACTGCTAGCGTTCTAAAACAAGATCCGCACGCATAAAAGGTTCAAAAGAACGCTATTTATTGGGAAAAAACACAACCTGCAAATTCAAGATAAAAACCAAACAAATAACCAACAACAAAGCAAGAATAACAAGCGGTAGTAATGTACGTTGGCAAAAAGTTAACAGCTGCAAGGAAGATGTATAGAAATGAGAGGGTGGTATATTCAGTACTTCAATGCAATTACAGAGCTGTCACAGACGTGAATGTGCACTCGCAAAGCAAGCTCAGTATCAGCTGAGGACGATGTCCGAGACAGAATAATGTATACTCAATGAAAATCTTTTAATAATGCTTTGGAACATTTACCTACTTGAATGACCTTCTTTTCAAAGTTCGCGTGTATGTGATTAAAACCCGAAGTAGAAATCTGTTTTATTCTGAATCGAAGTACCGCGATAGGACAAAGAAACAGATGTACGATTTTTGTTTGAATATTAATTGTGTGGCACTTATCGTCAAAATTGTCTCACAGGTGGTTTCACATTGTGTCTTCTCATGAGATGTTTGTACTTTTTGGTATGAGTGTCCTTAGGTAGTTTTAGCTTGCGAGAGCTTACATGTATGCACTGTGTGTATCTGGCGCTGTGAACACGCAAGTTTTTGTGTGGAAGTTTTTTTATGCGCTATATATAAATTTTCATTCATTCATTTTCATTCAAACATGGCCAATCTCTGGTTTGAAGATCTATTTTTTTTCCTACTGGAAATCAAGACTTTCCAAGTGTTTTACCACCATGCTGAGTAGGTGAGTGTAACTGCCGACACCTCCACTAACAGTCATTCATTCATTTACAGAGTGCAATCTCGACCACCCCCCTCCCCCCCGCTCCCTCACCCATACACAGACACACACATACACATCATGTCAGACTCACACACACACTGGCACGCACACACGTGACAAATACTGACACGCGGCTACATATACAACATCCACACACACGCACACACACACACACACATACACGCACACGCACGCACACGCACACACACACACACACACGCACGCACACGCACACACACACACACACACACATGCGCGCGCGCGGCACACACTGTTGAACAGTTTTGTCCCGGCAGCAGTTGCCAAACGCCCCAACTACTGAAACAGTCCTGTTAGTGAAGTGTTAATTGCCGACAGGCACATTAAACCTGATTCAGTCATTGGCACGAATGTCTTTTTTGGTAGTTTGAGCTTGTGAGAGCCAGCATGTATGCACTGTGTGTATCTGACGATGTCAACACGCTAGTTTTTGTGCGGAAGTTTTTACATGCACCACTATTATATACATTTTCATTCATTCATAAAACTTTAAAAGGCACGTCATCACGACTGGCCCACCGGACTTTCATTTCAAGCGCCTCTGCCATGCACTTACGACGCTCACCACACAATCAGTGTTGGCGGGCTTTTGTTTTGCTCCTGTGCCGTCGTGACCACTGCGCCACACAAGCACCTGCAAAGCGCCCGGGTCCGGCCTCTCCCGTAGTAGTCCCGTCTCCCTCCCACGGAGCCAGCGGAACTCTTTATAAAACCTCACCCACCGCTGTCTTCTTCCGACCTGCTAGCCTCGACACGGAGAGTCTCGGTGCCAAGTTGCATTGTATCTTGTAGGCTGAGTACGTGAGTACGTGTCTGAGCCAATGCGAGCATCTTTCAACACTTATCTGGACTGACAGCCTTCCTAGGAAAAGGGACTGTGACGGTACTGGACTAGCGCATGGTTGTGTTATATATATATATAGACCATGCGCGGTGACGGTAATATAACAAAGGTTCTGTTCTGCTGCAGAAGTCGGATCTGAATTAACAGGCAATTCGGCTGCAAACAAAGCTATGATAACATTTTCTGTTGTCAACGTATGTTACGGTTCTTGAAAACCACAGTCAAGCAACCTATGATAACTTCATTTTCTGTTGTCAAGGTATGTTACGGTTCTTGAAAATAACGGTTAAACAACCTATAATAACTTCATTTTCTGTTGTCAAGGTATGTTACGGTTCTTGAAAATAACGGTTAAACAACCTATAATAACTTCATTTTCTGTTGTCAACGTATGTTACGGTTCTTGAAAATAACGGTCAAGCAACCTATGATAACTTCATTTTCTGTTGTCAAGGTATGTTACGGTTCTTGAAGATCACATCCAAGATCAGTGTTTAATAAGAAATCAGTTTTGTATCGGTGGTAACTTTAATGAATCTGACTCGCTCAGTGAAAAAGCAGTGAATGTGAGGCGGGAAAAAGGACGTGTTTCTGTAAGTAAGACTGGCTGTGGGTTTATAAAGTATGGGACATCTTTCTTTACGTTCATTTTGTGTGTGACAAAGACTTTTCGCCGTGGGTGAGATAAATGCTGTGAAATCGTTTGAGGAAAACATTACTAATTCCATGACTTCAAATGTGGTTATTGCAATGCTGCAAGGTACTTGTACTTAGTAGGGAAAAAAGTTTAAATGACAAAATACTCAAGCAATTATTTGACGGAGAGAGAGAGAAGAGAGAGAGAGAGAGAGAGAGAGAGAGAGAGAGAGAGAGAGACCCATAATATATAATAAAAATAATTTATAACAGCCTTTACACACGGAGAAAGACTATCTTTAACAACTCTTTTTTCTTTTTTCTTTTTAACGTATATATGTCAACAACATCAAATCGGCACTAGAAAGACAATCCAATCTTTTCGTGTCCAGAAAATCAACCCCTAAATCACCCGCTACTGCTGTCTTGACGGGTAGCGGCATCAGAGCCACCAGAGAACATCAACCCGAGAGGCAGCCGACAGAAACATCAGTCACCAGCCTCCGACAGACACCATCAGTCAACCAGCCTCCGACAGACAGCATCAGTCAGCCAGCCTCCGAGTGATAGCGTCAGTCAGCCAGCCTCCGACAGACAGCATCAGTCAGCCAGCCTCCGAGTTACAGCATCAGTCAGCCAGCCTCCGACAGACACCATCAGTCAACCAACCTCCACTGACAGCATCAGTCACCAGCCTTTGACTGGCAGCATCAGTCAGCCAGCCTCCGACAGACACCATCAGTCAACCAGCCTCCTACTGACAGCATCAGTCACCAGCCTTTGACTGGCAGCATCAGTCAACAGTCTTCGACCGACAGCATCAATCACCAGCGTCCGACTGACACCAGCAGCCATCAACTTTGACCCGAGATCCACCGCAAGGGCGTACAGCCATGAGCTCCGAGTCGGGTGACGATGCTGCCACCCCGCCCTCGTCCTTCCTGGGTGGCCAGACGAGCTCGGTGTTGCTGTTAGGGGCCGTTCTGCTGTGCACTCTGTACGCCGTCAGACACTTCCGAGCCAACAGGCTCTACCCGCCTGGACCTCGGGGATTCCCCTTCTTCGGTTACCTTTACGTGCTCTGGACACCGGACAAGCGCAAGCTGTTCGCGGAGCTGCGAGCGGAGCACGGTGACGTGTTCTCCTTCAACCTGGGCTGCCGTCTGGTGGTGGTCATCAACGGATTCGAGACGCTGCGACAGGCGTTCGTGCATCAAGGGGGGTCCTTCGTGGACAGGCCCCAGGTCTTCACTTTCACCCACGTGGGGCAAGGCAAAGGTAAGGCTGATGTCCTTTTGTTGGATTTCTCTTTCGTTTGGTTTGAGGCAGATGTTCGTTCGGCTCTGTCTACTCTTTTGGAACAGATGTACTTTTTGACGGATGGTCCTTTTATTTCACAACTGCAGGGCACGGCAAGGGTAAGACATCGTTTGCTTTCGGAATGGTCTTTAAAGAGCAGAAACAGACGTTCATACGGCAAGGGCAGCTCTTTTCCAGACAGACCATTTAGGTCTTCGCCAACGTGGGACACGGTGAAGGGATAAGGGGTCGTTATGCTGGATTTATTTTCACGAACAGAGACAGGTATTTGCCGAGAAAGAAAAAGCCTTCCTCTTCACCAGCTTGGATCAAAGACAACAAGGCAATGTTCAACAGTCTGGCTCGTTTGTCTCCGTTACCCCCCCCCCCCCCCCCCCCCCCCCACTCTCTCTCTCTCTCCAACGCCTACGTGCGGCGGCTTGGCGATGACTAAACACCCCGAAGAGGTGTTCTCTGTGTCAGCTCAGTTCATATCAGAACACGATGGCGCTAACCCGTCCCTCAGGTTTTCATCCCGTTCGGTTGTTCTTCTTGAAGTTCTTCTAATTATGATAATTACCTTCGCTCGTTCTCGTAAATCGTTGACCGTTCTCTCTCTCTCTCTGTCTCTCTCCGTCCCCCCTCCCTCTCTGTGTCTATATCTGTCTGTCTGTCTGTCTCTCTCCCCCATCTCTCTCCCTCTCTCTGTTTCCGCATATTTGTAGAAACATTGTGTAACTTCTTTAATCAATTGCTCATTCGTTCTGATAATATTTATTTGTGGTATAGTCGTGCTTATTTGTGTCTGTAGTATAACAAGGATTGGCTGTTTGGTCCAAATGGACCTAACGCTACTATCCTTGACTTTGAGTAGTAAAGTTTTCGAGTTCGAGTTCTCTCTCACTGTTTCTATGTTTTTCTGGGAGACCCGTCAAAAGTGTGCTCATCGTCAGAAAAAGATTCTGCCAGACTGACATCATGAAAACGCCATGGATTATATAGCAAGTTAAGTGCTACAGAGATGTATAGATTTCGCCGAAACACATTCAGATATCTCACTTTTCTTCACATAGAAGTAGATAGCTACTGATAGGCCTGTATTGATTGACAGAGTTGCTGAGTACCGTCAGATATTGCACTTCCACAGAGAACCAAGTGGTCAGTACCGTACGTGATACATGAGGTTATTGAATTTTAAGAAATACCGAACGGCTGTCGCAGTTTTCTTCAGAGATTAGCATAGATAATTCGTAAAGTAAGCGAAACAGAGTTTTACCCATTTTTACAACATATTCAATGGGGTATCGCAATTGTGGACTCCTAGGTAGATAGATAATTGATTTTTAACGCCCAGTCAACCGTATCGGTTATGTCAGGGCGATTTTCAGCTGATAGCAGCATTTTTTAATATTTTTTTTAAGGCACTGTCAAGGTTTTTGCCAGCGCTTTGTGACAGTGCCTTAAAAATGTTTTGTACCCATGAACTTTGGTTCATGACAGATGATGGCAAAGTGAAGAACGCAACAAACATAATTATAACCTTTAGGGTTCACGTTTGCGGCCTAGGAGACGGGTGATGTTTTTAGAACCTTTGCATGCATTTTTCTGCGAGTTTTTATGAATAGTGTTGATTGCAGGTAGCAAGTGTGGACATTGCATTTTGGTCTTCTTGGTCATCCTTGCGTTCGTTTTTCTTTCTTTCTTTTTCTTTGTGCAAGTGTTTAATGTTTTGAATTTTTTATGTAGCTGAGATGTCATTACTTATGTCGTGCTTTTATTCTAGCCTCCTTTTTTTCTTACCGCTGTGTTCAAACACGAACGCACACGTAGACACAGACAGAGAGGCATATGCATGCACGTGTGCACGTGCGGTACAGCACGACCTTTGTCGGCGAAAACGTGTGTGACTCAAAAGCAGTGTAATATTCAGTCTTCGTGCGAACATTCCAACACGTGACGTCGTGAGAGAATACGGCACAGAGGTCATCTGGCTTGCTCTGATTTAGTGGGACCTTCCTTCCTAACACACTTATGGTGTGGTTCTTACATAGAGAGGAAGAAGACAAGGAAAACTGTGTCACGTTCTACGCTTAATTGTTACGATCATCACACGCAGCTCATTCATTATCGTATGCGTCGGCTGTACCTTCATTCAAGAGCGTCTGAGTTCATTCACATTTCGGGAGTACTGGGCTCCACTCACTCACCCGTGTCCACCCTATCCATGCTCTGAAGTTCACTCCGTACCCCTTTTTTAACTGACAAATTGATGCAGATAACGTTTTGTTTATATTTGTTATCGATTACATAGTTACTTCTACCTCCTCCCCCCACACACGCTCACACTCACCCCTCTTTTCACATTAAAAAAAGAAGTCCTATAATAATAATAATGGAAATTCGTAAAGCGCCTACCCCGCGGCTCAAAGCGCTCAACATAATTCAGCACACATAAAGTACATCGACATGGAAAATGTTATCAGCAATTTAACCAAAGTTAACACATGATGTAGTCATCAACTTACAAGGGTTCAAGTATAACTATGTGCAAAATGCGCGCGCGCGCGCGCACACACACACACACACACACACACACACACACACACACACACACACACACTCTCTCTCACACACACACACACACGTACGCACGCACACACTCACACACACACACACACACACACTCACACACACACACTCTCTCTCTCTCTCTCTCACACACACACACACACACACACACACACACACACGTACGCACGCACGCACGCACGCACGCACGCACGCACGCACGCACACACACACACACACACACACACACACACACTGTACAGACTAACAGGGGTAATGGACAATGTTGCTCCAGGGCCTAACAATCACCCATGAGATGTGCCGGAGGGCCTTCGATAGTACGGACATTTTACGCCTGGCTGCGAGTATCAACCCGCTCGGCCTTTAAGAAGAAGAAGATAAACGTTTGAATTACATGTCCGAACGCTTTCGTTCTCCATGATAGGTGTCTACGTGCTCGGCATTTAAGAAGAAGATAAACGTTTGAATTAGATGTCTGAACGCTTTCGTTCTCCATGAGGATGATAGGTGTTTACGTGCGCTTGGCCGGACACCCATTTAGCTGACGCATGAGCCTTTGTGTGAGGAAGGTCAGTGCCTACGCTATCGCCTTTGTCCGGCGGCCACCCCCTTCTGGGCCGGCCCCTGCTAGTATCAACAGCAACTGTAAGCCTAACTGAAAACCTGGAGGTGGGCGGGTGTCAGGAACTAGGCCCGGCCGTTGTAGCTGACAGAGACGAGATCAGAATGATAGCCATCCGGAAACTGACCAGCTGACCAGGATCCGGACCGTTAAAATGAGACGTATGAAGCGATATTTACTCGGCCTCACCGTGTCTACACTTCTGTCATGATGACGTTCGTACCAGACACAGCCAAGTGATCATGGAGCGTTGTTACACGGCGTGAAGCTGAAGCCGGCAGTCCTACTTCCGGTCAGCCTGATATGAATTTAAAAAACAACAACTGATCTGTGAAGAATGAACACAAGGGAGTTAATAAGCGCTCGAATACGTAACACAAGTACAACAACAAAGACCTGAGTCGCCTGCGGTAACTCTCACCTGGCATGCTTGTAAATACAAGGCACGTAAACTCTACCAGAAGTACATCCTCGAATCTGTTTTAATCTTTTAATCTGTGAAGAATCTAGTGAACAGTGAAATGCACCAAAGGAAGTGCCATTATAGTTATTTAATTCATATGTGTCGCCTATATAGCAAACACAAATGTCACACCAGAGCGGGAAAAATTTGCCAACACACAAAACACTCTTTCGCAATGTCTGCGACACACGTTTCGTTTTATGTTGGAAGAGGGTTGGGAGCAAAATACAGTCGAAAGAACCAGGAAAGCAGCAGTCAGACACGTGAGTCGATTTCCAGCGTGGAGGCGTGACACGCAAAACAATAATTATTTTCACCAACTGCAGGAGGATGTTTTGCTAGCAGAGGGTCGGGTCCTCATTTCTGCGTCCGCTGCGTCCAGTGGAAAATCGAGAGGACAAGGAGAGTCGGTAAGGGTAGCACGAAACCAGGTATACAGGTATACAGCCAAAGGACCTCCGCAAGCAGATGACAGGCGCACGCCAGCAATAATCACTCAAGGCAAAGATCAGCCGAGCAGAAAGCGAAAGGCGTGAAAGGGGACGCCGGTGTTTGTGTTCCCGGCGAGACAAAACGGTGTGAACAAGGGGTGGACCCCTATTAGAACACGGGGCGAACGTAAATGGTAAATACCTCTCTTTGTTGGCTCTGTTATTGCCTCTCCTCTCCAGCCGTCTGCCCGAGACAGACCGGCCGTACATAGACATGAACTCTTCTTCACAGCCATCCCGTCTCTCCCTTAGGCTACAACGCTACACAAACTGATGTGCTCGGTGAAACAATTTGGAGCTTCCAATGTAACCGATGGGATGGTGCGTCAGGAATGAACGATGCGTTGTAACGTTCACCGATACGGTATTTCATGACGTGCACACCGCAGACTGAAGCTCGAATTAGCGGCAAAACATAACTCGCACAGAGCACTCACTCTGACAAAAGCCGCCTACAAATCCAATGAAATTTAATGGAAACCGACCACCTACAAATAAACTTGCGCTTAAACCACGCCAAAATACTGCCGTTCATCACATCTCAGTGTCGTGACGGTGGTCGATCAACGTTCTCCCCAACGATGGCCAAACAAACTGAACACTGTAACCAGTCGTCGTAAATTTCCGTTGAAGGGGGTCAAGACTTGCATCACCAAAGGCTGTAGGAAGGCCAAGAGCCGCAGGAAGTGAGCCGGAAGAATCACTGAATGTTCTCTCACTCTCTCTCTCTGTGTCTCTCTCTCCCCCCCTCTCTCTATCTCTCTCTCTCACTCTGTCACCCTCTCTCTCTCCCCCCATCTCTCTCCCTCTGTCTGTCTCTGTGTGTGTCTGTCTCTCTCTGTCTGTCTCTGTCTCCCTCTGTCTCTCCCCCCTCTCTCTCCCCCTGTCTGTCTGTGTCTGTCTCCGTCTGTCTGGCAGTCTGTCTGTCTCTCTCCCCGAGTCTGTCAATGGCGGTGAAGTCTTTATTCCACAGTGCTAAAGACAGCACTGGGTCAGCACTGGCTGAGCAACAGACCCGCTGTTACTCAATACCCTCCACACTTAACCCGCAAATCTACATGATCACTTCTTTACTGGGGACTTGGAGGTCAGTAACTCTGGCTCACTGACTCTAAACTATCACTATTGTGTCGTGATCAGGTGATGGCTTACACAAGTGTTGATAATAGCAATACTATTGATGAATACTTTAGAAAAAAAGAAAAGAAAACACACACATTTGAGCCTTTCATAGCAATGAATGCACTGTGGACAATCTGACATTCTCATTTAAACAAGCACTCCAAAGACAGCCACGTAGAAACTATTACGATGGACGGACAACTCAAAGAATCACTAATGCATGACCACCATACATGGTTAATTTCCTTAACACTACGATCAACGAGAACAGACTACTTAAGTCATCTTTACTGGTTCAATTTGAAGCCATTGTTTTAGGACGTAGCGTGGTCGTCTGGTTAAAGCATTGCAGACGGGATCCAGAGGCTAAGGGTTCGAATCCGGGGTTTAGACACTGCTTAAGTCAATTGGATGAGAAGGAGGGTTTGGGCACGACTTAAGTCATTCGAATGGGAAGGAAATCATATCCTGTCGCTGGTGGGTGGTTTGTACATCCTGTATTGCTGTTCACGTATTGTCCTGTATTGCTTGCTGGTGGTGGGTAGTTGCGCTGCTGTTGGTTAGTTTACATATCCTGAACTGCTGTGAATGGTTTGCATATCCTGCATTGTTGGTGGACGGTTTACATTATACTGAACTGCTGGTCGTTAGCTTGCATATCCTGAACAGCTGGTGGATAGTTTACAGACCCCGAATTGCTGCTGGATGGTTCACACATCCTGAGTTTTTGGTGGATGTTTTGCACATCCTGTTTTTTTGGTGGATTGTTTACACATTCCTAACTGTGTTGGATAGTTTTACATATCCCGCATTGTTGGTGGGTGATTTACATATTTGTAATTGCTGGTAGATGGTTTACATATCCTGCCTTGCTGGTGGATGGTTTAAATACCCTGCAGCTGGTCAGTGGACATCCTTCAATTGGTTGACGGTTTATGTACCACGCATTGCTGTTTGGTGGTTTATATACCCTGCACTGCTGTCTGGTGGTTTATATACCCTGCACTGCTGTCTGGTGGTTTATATACCCCGCAATGCTGTTTGGTGGTTTATTTACCCCCACTGCTGTTTGGTGGTTTATATACCCTGTACTGCTGCTTGGTGGTTTATATACCCCCATTGCTGTTTGGTGGTTTACATACCCCGCAATGCTGTTTGGTGGTTTATGTATCCTGCATTGCTGTTTGGTGGTTTATATACCCTGCATTGCTGTTTGGTGGTTTATATACCCCCACTGCTGTTTGGTGGTTTATATACCCCCATTGCTGTTTGGTGGTTTATATACCCCCATTGCTGTTTGGTGGTTTATATACCCCGCAATGCTGTTTGGTGGTTTATATACCCTGTACTGCTGTTTGGTGGTTTATATACCCCCATTGCTGTTTGGTGGTTTATATACCCCCATTGCTGTTTGGTGGTTTATATACCCCCATTGCTGTTTGGTGGTTTATATACCCCCATTGCTGTTTGGTGGTTTATATACCCCCATTTGCTGTTTGGTGGTTTATAAAGCTTGCAATGCTAGTGGATGGTTTACCTATCCAACATTACTGTTGATGGCTTACACATCTTGCGCTGGTGGTGAATGGTTCGGATATCTTGCATCGCTGGTGGATGTTTGACATGTCCTGCATTGCTGTGGGTAGTTTACATAAGCCCTGCACTGCTGGTAGACGGCACGCATGTCCTGTAACACTGTTGAATGCAGGCCAGGCAATGCTGCCATGCTAAAAGCGAGGAAGCATTTAGGAACTGGTAATAAAAGCCTTCATACAAAAGCCCACACATATAATTTGATTTTTGCATGCCGACTGAAAAACCACCGGGCCTCTCTCTTCCCCTGAGAATGGTCGCATCGAATTCAGTCAAATGTGTGTCTGTTTGTAACAGGCGATGCGATTGGCTGATTTCCCCAGAGTGATGCCGAATGTTATGCAGCGCTGACCTCGTGATCCTGTCCGGATATCTTCGGGGGATTTACTGTTGGGGCCGTCAGTTCTCGGCGACCTTTTTAATTCGTGCGTCATATTCCCCTAGTCACATTCCACTAGATGGCAGCTAGATTTACATTTTGGGCCGATCAGGAGACATTTTCAGGGGACATGTTCATGCTGAACCTCTTGCCGAGTCTGTTGAATCGAGCGCTGGAACTGTTTCAAAGGCAACATTGGGGCAACCTCTGAGAGACGGGGTGGAGCGCATGTGGGTTTTTCCGAACGCGTAGATATCACATTGATCTGACCTGAACTGAATCGAGCAGACTTGTGTGTATGTGTGTGTGTGTGTGTGTGTGTGTGTGGTGTGTGTGTGTGTGTGGTTAGTGTTATTGTAAAGCGCCCTGTGCTGCCACCTTGTGTGGTAGATGGGCGCTTTAGAAATCCTCTTTATTATTATTATTATTACTTGCCTTGGATCAAGCATTCGAAGTATGCAATGTAACAAAGCTTGTAATAACTGTTAACGCTTCATGTTACGACCGACTGACCGCCTCAAGAATAAGGTCGGTTAATTCTCTTATAGTTCTAAATGTCGCAAGAACTGTTGTAACATATCTGGTATCCTTTCCTGCTTACATTAACACCCTAGCTTGACTGTGGGTGTCAGGAGGCTGCTCTGTCCTGAATGTGTCACTGTAAAGTGCCTAGGGTAGGACCGGCCGAAATATGCTTTTAGGAAGATTTTAGCGTCATTATTATCATCTCAATTGCCTGTGCGGGCGGTCCCTGTCGGTGGACACGTTTCACTGAGATGGCAGACGGTCTGCCGAGGAGCAAGCGCCCGGGTTCAGGGACGGCATTTTTTCATTACGCTGAGGTGACGTCAACCCGGTCTGACAGAGGTCAGGAAGGGAAAGGAGGCACAGAACTAGTAATCCGTTTTGGAAGATGACAGATGGACTACGGCTGAATGCTTGTCACGGGCACAGCAGGCACACAATCAGTGTATAATTTGTCAAGCCTCCTCCTCCCCCGTCCCAACTCTCCCCCCCCCCCCCCCCCCCCCCCCCCCCCCCCCCCGAACCTCCAACACCTCAATTCCACTTTTCCCGTGTTTCTCTCTAGTACATTAACCTCTGTTTCTTTCGTTTTCGTTTTTAACAATCACAAGAGTAAAGCGGTCCAAGTGAAGACGAGTAATACGCATTAGAAATATCGATTTTTCCAAAGGAATCCTTGATAATAGGTATAACAGTGGAACCCTGATGATATTACAGTGGATTTGCTGACTGCGGGTTTGAACTCGACAGTGGCCTTGGTTCACCAGTCTTGAAAGGTTGTTGGTCATGGACACTGTGTAGTGACGCCCCCCCCCCCCCCCCCACTCCCGCCCCCTCCACCAAGCAGATGAAATAGTAGCTATGGTTTACTTAGTTGCTTGTCATCTTAATGCAGTACTAATTCAGGTAACGACAGTCGCTACAGAGTTAAGTATAGCCCCCCGTGGGTTTTCATTGCCCGTCTTAATCACGACGGTGGCGCACGACGTTAAACGGAGTTAACGAACCCATTCTGGACACACCTTGTATGACCAGTCAGACAGGTTTAAGACCGTAGCAGGTTCGACCTGACATAGGAACCGGTCTTATTTAAACGTTGACATCACTGAACTGTGAAAACCCAAAACTAAAAAATTGTTGAAAGTGAGCATCCGCCCGCACCCCCCCCCCCCCCCCCAAACAACAACACAACAACACACACAACAAAACAACAACAACAACAACAACAACAACAACAACAACAACAACAACAACAACAACACACACACACACACACACACACACACACACACACACACACACACACACACACACACACACACACACACACACACACACACACACACACACGAAAAAGCAAAAACAACGAAACAAAACAACACCAAGAAAAACTACATCCAAACCAGTAACAATGAGCCCGACCAAAAGTCGACAAAAACAAACAAACAAACAAAAAACCCTCAACCAAACGATTCCCTCCGTGTAAGACTGTGGCAAACTGAGTGAAAGTAAAGTAAGAGCGTCGTTTCCGTGCTTGCTGAGGCAGGACAAAATTAATACACGGAAGGTGCTGATGACACGGAGCTGTAAACGTATTAATGCGGGCTGAGGTACTGACTAAATCTATGCACACAGAATGTGCTAATGACGCGGAAGGTGCAAACGTTTCAATGCAGGCTGGATTAAACCAGATGCGTTGAGAATGCGCTAACCTCCCAAATCATGCAAAATTTAACTGAATTGGTAATACAGAGGGATGGTACTAACAACTGAACTCATTGCAGTCTAAAAGAAAAATTGATTCACGACGACAGCGCAGGCTTCTTAGTGCAAGCTGAGGTCGGCTTATTTACACATGAAAGTTGTTAAGTTCTGAATCCGAGGTCGACTAAATACACGGATATTGCTACTAACTTTTCAGTGCAGGCGAGGTCGAGTAAGTATACACGGAAAGTGCTAACTTCACCATGAAGGCTAAAGTGGAGTAAATGCACAGATCCTCAACTGTTCAGTGCTGGGCCGAGGGAGAGTAACAGACGGAAAGTGCTATAATTTCTCCATGAAGCCTGAGATGGAGTAATTGCACGGAACAAGGAATGTTCAAACTTCTTCGTGCTGGCCGAATGAGAGCAATACACGGAAATGTGCTAAATTTCCCCATGAAAGTTGAGGTGGAGTAAGTACTCGGGGTGAGTAAACGTCTTAGTGCAGGCCAAGGCAGAGTAAATAGACGCGGAAGGTGCCAACTTCTCCACAAAAGCTGAAGATGGAGTAAATGCACGGATCGCGGAATGTGTAAAATTCTCAGTGCAGGCTGAGGTAGAGTAAAATGTACACGGAAGGCGCTAACTTCCCCACGACGGGTGAGCTGGAGTAAATACACAGTGTGTAAACTTCTCAGTGCAGGCCGAGGGAGAGTAAAATGTACACGGAAGGTGCTAACTTCCCCACGAACATTGAGGTGGAATACATACACAGAGTGTGTAAAATTCTCAGTGCAGAGCAGTAGAGTAAATCCACAACGGAAGGTGCTAACTTCCCCAGGAAGGTTGAGGTGGAGTAAATACACAGTGTGTAAACTTCTCAGTGCAGGCCGAGGTAGAGTAAATCCACAACGGAAGGTGCTAACTTCCCCACGAAGATTGAGGTGGAATACCTACACGGAGTGTGTAAAATTCTCAGTGCAGACCGAGAGGGAGTAATACACGGAAGGCGCTAACTTCCCCACGAAGGCTAAGGTGAAGTAAATACACAGTGTGTAAACTTTTCAGTGCAGGCTGAGGTAGAGTAAATCCACAACGGAAGGTGCTAACTTCCCCACGAAGGTGGAGGTGGAGTAAATACACGGAGTGTGTAAATTTCTCAGTAGTGCAGGCCGAGGGAGAGTAAAATGTACACGGAAGGTGCTAACTTCTCCACGAAGGCTAAGGTGAAGTAAATACACGGTGTGTAAACTTCTCAGTGCAGGTCGAGGGAGAGTAAAATGTACACGGAAGGTGCTAACTTCTCCACGAAGGCTAAGGTGAAGTAAATACACAGTGTGTAAACTTCTCAGTGCAGGCCGAGGTAGAGTAAATCCACAACGGAAGGTGCTAACTTCCCCACGAAGGTTGAGGTGGAATACATACACGGAATGTGTAAACTTTTCAGTGTAAACCGAGTGGGAGTAATACACGGAAGGCGCTAACTTCCCCACGAAGGCTGAGGTGGAGTAAATACACGGAGTGTGACTGAGAAACTTCTGAATGCAGGCTAAGCGTGCAGAGAACAGGGAAACACGGAAGGTGCTAACTTCTGTGCTCTGAGTCTGAGTGTTTTTACAACACGACCTGACGCCCGCCCGGGGATAAGCAAGTTACGGCTTCAAGCTGGAGGTGGCAGTCCGTGAACAGACAGTGTTGCCGGAACATAGCGTTAATCCCTCTGCACTTAGTTTTCCGATAAAAAACAAGGCGGCCCTGTCCCTGGAGGTAAAACTTAATCACGTAGAGCACTCAGCTCCGCATGGCATATTAGTGTCCGTTTCTCTGTCTCTGTTTGCCTGTTTGTCTGTCTCTCTTCGGCTCTGACAGTTTACATTGCTATTTTAACATGCACTTGGAAATCCGGGTGTCATTAGTGTAGAATTGGAAAATCAAATAGCTGCACCGGTCTGTTCTTTGCCTGACCTTCCCTCCACCCCCATCCCAAACTCATCGGGTGGAGACTGGCGTCAGCACAGTAGTACATCTACACAAACACGCATAGGAACACACACACACACACACACACACACACACACACACACACACACACACGTACGCGCTTTTTTGCCTCAATGTTCCCGTCGGTGGAAGTTCAGCCTAAAAACCGTTTCTTTAAACTCTTTTTGCCTGCGTATTCGCTCGAACTTACAGCGCTCCAATCTAACATTTTTGACTTCTTCATTCGCCTTCCCGGGCTTATTTTCGCGACTCTTCGCCGATGATGAGTGCGATAATGAACTGGCTTCTCTCTATCGTGAACGTTTTTGTTGTTGTTGTATCGGTTTCATGACGTACCTAGCTGCCGCGGCATGGCGCGGTACTTTAGCAGATCTGAACTGCCGGAATTGAAAGAGAGAAACCCTTAACAGTCAATCATTTCCTCCTTCTGTGTTTACTCCTGCAGAAAACAATCATCTTTACTGCTCAACACTCTGTACAACGCTTGTTGGGTAAGGGTCTTTTTTTTTCTTCCTCTTTTCATTTCTTTCTCAGCTGACGCAGCGTTTATACGTTTCGTCTACTGTCTGCGTTGGCCCTAATGTGCCGTAGATTGTTTCGCTGGGATCTGCCAATTGTGAGATGCCGGTCCCTGCGCTGTGTTTCAGATAACGTCGAAATTGCAGCCACGGAAAACTAGGTATCCGCCAGATGCACCGCAGGAAACTAAAATAGACAAGGCAGATAAGTAAACTATACCTTACCCCGCGACCAGGTGAGCAGGTTTGGCCAAGTGGTAAGGCGCTCGACTGGTACGCAGACGGACCAAGGTTCGATTGCGCTTTGGCTCAACTCTCTCTATGAAACATTGTACACTCAGTCTTGTGGCTTTGTCCCCCGTCCCCATCACACACACACACACACACACACACACACACACACACACACACACACACACACACACACACACACACGTACACAACTACAGTAATGAAACATAAATACTGGTCGCACCGGATCTGCCTTTCTAAGTCACCGCAGAACCTTTCTATCGCTGTCAGTACAAAAGTAGATACAACCTCCTTCCTCAACCCCCCCCCTCCACCTCCCGGTATCTCGATGCCCGCCACTCCCTCTCCAAGGACACACTATCCCGGCAACTACCACCTGGAAGACAGGTGTAGTGCGCCAGACAGAACGGCAGAAATAGAAATAGACAGAAATAAAGACTCCGCGGAAACAGTTCTCCTCGCTTTTCACTCCCATCATCTGCTGCTTTCTGGTATAGACCTAAGCGTGTTCCTGAAGGCGATGGCTGGGATGGCTGCATGTGTGGTCATGTACACGCAGGAAAACGGTGGACAAAAAAATAAATATAACAATCGTACACTAGTCTGGGTGAGTCTCCGAGCTCCAGCGGGAATACAAACAACAGCAACGACATAATCGAAAATGGCATCTTTTTGCTTACAGACGTATTTAATCATCTGGGGGAGGCTTGGCTGTCAAACATGATTAACACAAACTTGTGTTGTTATTCTTGAAACTGGGCGAGAAAAGCTACACCTATTATATCGTCGAAGTTCTATCACCTCCATGGCAGCACGTGCTCGTAATCGAATCTTGGGTCAATGCTTTTTTGTAACAATTTAGGACATTTGTATTTAAAGAACAGTGATCTCAACGATTGGAGATTTTTTGTTGTTGGTTACTCTATGCTGAAAGAAGGAAACTGGGAAATTTCACGCAGATTTCACCCAAAAAAACACAAACAACTACCCCTAGTTGTGGTCTACAACCCTTTTCCTGTCGGGATATTTGTAGTGCATACGACGTCACGTCAGTAATAAATGACGTCACACAACGTCCTCAGGGCAAGGTAATGTTAAAGCACCACCATTGTCCTTCATGCTTCCAATCGAATCCTACAGTTCAATACTTTTGTAATTTAATTAGGTAGGACCGGAATTATTATTTTTCATCTAAGGGACAGTAATATCAGCGATGACAATTTTACATTGCCTCCATTGCCTTATTGGAGGAAAGAAAGAAAAATGCCGACCTTTATCTTTCGCTCTTGGTGAATACATGAGCTCTGTCTTGCTTCAGCAGGCCTATGGAGTAAAATGTTTCATGGGCCAGGATGCTGCTGGATACTATAAACAGAGAGAGGGAGTGTTTATACCGATAGCAAGGTATTGCTGATCGGGACGGAGACACTGACGCATAGACGACTAATATAGCTCTGATACAGCCAAGCACACACTTCCACATCGTCCTACTCCCTCCTGTGCTTGTTTGTTTGTTGTCTCCCCCTCCCCAACACACACACCCGCGGCCTCCCAATTTTCTTCCCTTTGCCTTTCCCCAGCTTTGGGGTACTACGGGTACAGACATGAAGGTCCCCTAAGCCCCAGAACCCGAGCTGTTAAAGGTTCTCCCTTGAATGCCTGCAAGTTCGGATATAGCTCTACATGCTTCGCCTGCTGCCAGGAAGTATTCATAGTTACTGCTTTATTAGCTCATTCAACTTCGGTTTTCCAAATCGCAGTTTTCTTCAAACATAAAAGCCAGCTCGTGTGGTTCCGTACATTTTTGTTGTTTTGTTCTTCCCCCTTTTTGTTGACAATTATCTGGGTTAAAAGAATTTTTGTTGTTGTTGTATTGGTTTCATTGTTGTTCAATAATAACAGCTTTGTTTGGACTCTGGAGGGATTTAAAAGATGTGAACATCCGAAGCTTAAAGGTTTGCCACAAATCTCCGACTGACTTTACACAGTTCTGTATTGCGTTCTCATATTGATCACCACACAAATTGTACTCACCATACACAGCGCGATATTGCAGCTAATACCTATGCAGCCGAGCTCGTCTCTTTCTTCTCCGCGTGTTGGTCATGATATGACGCCCGTCGCGATGTGGGCGCCTGCCTTTAGTGACTCCGCAGTTGTCCACAGATTTTCATGGGTGCAGGACAATTCAACGCAGGACAGTTCACCACCGGACAGTTCGTCACCGGGAATTCAGGAACCCCAAACAATTCACCACCGGCGGAGCGAGCATGTATTGCTGTGTGATATTCTCAACGATGAATCACACGCACACACGCACGCGCGCGCACACATACATATACGCACGCACGCACGCACGCACGCACGCACACACACACACACACACGTATCGCCTGGATGGCTGCCTTACTAAAGTCAATTCTGACGCGGTCTCTAGGTGACGGTGGTGAAATGTCCGCCAGTGAACTATCCGGTGGTGAATAGTCCGCCAGTGAACTGTCCTGTGATGAACTGTCCGCCAGAGGACTGTCCACTGGTCAACTGTCCGCGCTTCCTTTTCAAGGGCATGTTCCCAGACACTGAACTTCCGGTCAATCTGGCACACATGGCAGCTCGCAGCTAAATTCAATCCGCTCCACTCGAAAAATCTAGACAGACATACGCAAAAAGACGTGCCAAAAAGACGGCAGATGATGAACGAAAAGAGATTATGCATCATTTTACTGTCATTGAAGGGACCCGATAGGATGTGTGTGTGTGTGTGTGTGTGTGTGTGTGTGTGTGTGTGTGTGTGTGTGTGTGTGGTTGTGTGACTGTCGGTTCTATAGTTTTGCGACACACGCACGGGACTCATGCAGCTAGTTCGTCTACTAGACAGCATAGCTTGTTTTGCTCATCAATTTCAGATCAGTGCTGATCCCCCCCCCCCCTCCCCCGTCACTCATTCCTCCTCTCTCTTTCGTCGCACACACACACACACACACACACACACACACACACACACACACGTAACATAACTCTGCGCATTCTTCTGGCAGCATTCTGGCTTCTCAGTGGCCAAGACGGGTCGAACTGACTGCATCCTACTGTTCCAAACCGTTGTATGTTCCTGGGTGGCAGCCACCTGCCTCAGCAAACAAGGTTGTTTAAACACCCGTCACCGCAGGGCAGGGAATGCAGCCTCCCTAATTTCATACAAGCTTGTGCAGTTTATCATCCATGCAGCTGGGAACGTCTGCCCCCAGGTCGTCCCTATGTGCTGTCACGGCGGTATAGTTAGTTAAATGTATTTAGTGCTGGAAATAGCCATCACCAGTGACGCTTGGAAAGCAACGCTTGCACAGCCAAGGTTTCAAGGTTTTATTGACCTTTTACAGCCAAAGCGTGTAGCTACACGATCTTTGCTGAAATTAAAGTTGCTAGTTACGATGGTAGACTCATCGTTTTACCACAGGGTTTCCGGTTAGGAACAGGCACGGTTCGAAGTTAAATCCAGTTGTAGTATTCCCTAGTCAAGCTGACGTGGGAGGAATACCCAGTAGTAACGCTGGAGTCCTTCGCCTGAATTTTTGTTTCTTTTCTGTTTTTGTTTTTAAATTTTAACCACCCCTCCCTCCTCAAAGAGAGAGAGAGAGAGTACAAAGAGAGAGAGAGAGAGAGAGAGGGGGGGGGGGAGGGCGGGAGGAAGAGAGAGAGAGAGTGAGAGAGGGAAGTCGAAAAACAATCAACGGTCTCCTCCCCTTGCTATGTAGCATCTTCCAGTGTTTTGCTGTGCCGTAACATGAACTGTAGCAATTTATAGGGTTTTTCCGGGGAACTCGGCGATGACGTCAATTCCGACCAGGCGAACGACAGCTGCACTGTAAACCGTTCCTGCTGTCTGGAGATCACCTTGGGAAAATAATCCTGACTGCTGCCTGCTGCCGGAGCCATGTTTTGTTTAGCGGTAGTGAGCATCTCTTAGGAGGCAGCGAGAGCGAGATTTGATTATGTCACTCTTACATGTCATACAACATGCCATTTCAGTCGGAGACGTCAAGGTCAGCTAGGAAGGTAGCGACTATCAGGCTCGATGACGTCATTCTGACCAGGTTATCAGGTGCGCTCTTCAGCAGTAATATGTGGTGGTTTAGTTACCCACTTCCGAGCAAAGTAAGATAATACTTTATACCGGTAAAATGAAATTTGCTTTGAAGCATACCACCAATGTAAGAATCCCCCCCCCCAAAAAAAGACGAAAAAAAAGAAGAAACAACAACAACAAAAAAGACGAAAAACTAACAAACAACCAAAATTGCGTTAGACATGCACAAAAAGAAATATTAGTAAAGAAATTGTAAAGTACATAGCAGCTGATAACAGGTATAAAACAAGCACGCGTACATGCGCGCGCACACACGCACTCTCTCTCTCTCTCTCTCACACACACACACACACACACACACACACACACACACACACACGCACACACATACAAATATGCGCGCACGCGCGGGTACATACATGCATACACACGCGCTCGCTTAAGCTCTCTCCCCCCCTCCCCCTCTCTCTCTCACACACACACACCACCACCACCACCACCACCACCACCACCACCACCACCACCAACAACAACAACAACCTGATGAATACGCATACACTAGTCGTATTATGTAGTCACATTTCTGCGGGTTTTGGGGGCTCATGACTATGGTAAAATATAAGCTGCCTGCTGCCCACAACATCGATTCCGGAGAGGGCGGGGGTGCGGGGGGGGGGGGGGGGGGGGGGGCGGGGGGAGGAGCAACATCCTTCCACCAGCCACTGCCATAATTGATTACGCCATAGGTCTGGAAAAAACTGTCAGCTAAGAGACAGTTTTTCGTTGTTGCTCAAATGGCAGTAAGTTTGCAACAGACAGTCTCAAACGATCAGGCGTTTATTTAATAACGGCCCACGTTGCTCACGCAAGCACAAATAAAAGCAAAATCGTCTGAATCAAGACGGAACTTTTTTTAATTTTTTAATTTTTTAACCTGGGGCGGAGGCGCCTCATGTTTACAAGCGTGTTTGGACACTATGCTGCTTCCACAGTCTTATTAGTTCTCAAACCTTTCGGAGAGAGCTGACAGCATCTGTGGACAGCTGCGCGGAGATAAAGAGTGCCCTTTCAGTGACGTAACCAATTCCGACTGGCAGAGTTTGGAGGAAGGTGCCGGAAGGCGACGCTTGGAGTGTGCCTGTGCGGCTGAGAGGACGTTAAAATGCAGTTATTAACTAAGCTGTTACGCATGATACTGGCTAGTGGTTTTCCTCGCGCCGATGATAACCAGGGTGGGTTTAGCACGATCTGGGCTGTGTCCAGTTCTACGATCTATCACACAGTCTAAATCAGGAACGTCCAAGGGACTGGCTATCCCTTCAACAACGCCGACAGATTTCAAGTGTTTCCATCCATTCTGTGTAAAGCCCGTTCTTAATTGGGCGAATGTTTCTTCGCGAACCTAGTTGGAAGTATTCGGCGAAGCTAGTTGGTTCTTAATTGGGCGAACTTTTCCTAGCGAACCTAGTTGGAAGTATTCGTCGAAGCTATATTCGGGGTCCAAAAAGCTTCGCTCAGCATGTTCTGGGAACATTCGCCCTATTCGACGATCATTGCCTCTGACTGGCTGAGAGCAGAGCTCTCTGTGGATGAAGAAAAAATAAAAATAAAAATGGATGACGGTGTCGCTAGGTTCTCCACTCGCTTCGGAGGGAATTTGTTTATTTGTTGACTTGTGGGAGGCGCAGCCTTGGCCCGGAGACCCAGAATGAGATAGTAGTTAGTTGAATTACCCTGTGAGGGATGATGAAAGTATATTGACTTGACTTTAGCCTACATTTTCGATCATGCTGTCTGCTGTGCGTCAGCCACAAGTTCGGGCCGAAGCTTGCATCCATTACAAGCCAGTTGAGAACGAAGTAAAGTTTGGACCGTCCGAACCATGTTCGGCGAACTAAAAGTTCAATTAAGAAACGAATCATAGTTCGCCGAACTGTCCGAAGTATGTTCGGCGAACAAACATTCGCCCAGTCAAGAACGGGCTTAAGACTGGCAGGGAGCTTGCGCGAACGCAGGTGAAAGGTAAACTTGAGCCGCTGCCATCGTGTCAACGCCGAGGCGATGACGAGCAGTTCTCCCCGGTCTTCTGCAGAACTCATCAGGCCCTGCCAACAGAACTCGTTTCTGCCAAGAACAGTCACAGACTGGAATGCTGTACCTGTCGAGTGTGTTAAGAGTCTCCATTCCCACACCATGGCACAATACCAGCTTTGTTGTTGTTGTAGCTGCTCGCCCATAAATAGAATAATCAACCAATATGATTGGTGTCACTATAAGTAAAAGGAAGATCTGTCTGTGTATCTATGTATCGGGCAGGTTTTTGTTGGGGTTTTCTTCTGATACCCGTACGTACGGTCACTTTCCTGTCCAGTCACCAGTTCTTTCAACATCAGTGTGAAACTTGTGTTAAGGTTGGAGAATTATGTTGGTGAAATGAACCCGAATGAGATTTTCTCGCGTATGGGTTTTAGTCCCGTGAAGTATCTCCTCTCGTCTCAGTTTTCACTTTGAAGCACAACTAAAGCAGCAGCAGCAGATACGCCTGTTGCGGTACCATTATGGTCTTTGTTCTTTATCAGTTTGAAATCTAACACACCCTGGGAGCTCTATTCCCACGGCGTCTCACTCACAGCTTCAAAACAAAAATCCTCCCGCTTTATCATATGTAACTAGAAACCTCCGCCAAGTTTGCATGATTTATGATCCTGAGATTTAACTTTCGACTGAAGCTATCACGTACCATTCATCTTTGAAGCACATGGGTTGGGGGGTGGGGCATATTGGCAAAGAAAGGCTGATCCTTTAACTTATCATGTAAATGTGTATTAGCCTATAGTATATTTCTACGTGCTTTAATTTTTTTAAATTATTTGATGGTAAAGGGAGCGGTGGGGTGAGGGGGGCGAGGGGGTAGGGGGTGGGGGGTGGGGGTTCTGAGTGATAGCATGAACCGACGATTGCGTGTGTGAGTGTTTACAACTAGGCAACAGGTTTCCTGCCCGTCCCCCAGTCAGTGTTAAACGTATAGGGTCAGAAATCGTAATCTCACCTTTTAGTTCAGTGTTTCAATGTTCATCCTGGCTGCAGTGCATGAGAAAACCTTCTTTTTCTCCTGACACACAATTTGTCCTCTGGGAGACAAAGTATTTGCCCGTTCTACAGCCTTTCTGTTTGTCACAACTCGACACCCGCGTTTCTTCTTTTTGCCGTCTGCTCTACAATGCCTAGAGTGACTTCCCCTGATGTAGGTATTTTCAAGCGTAGGCAACCTCAGTAAGCTGACACGAACGTGGTGTGTGTGTGTGTGTGTGTGTGTGTGTGTGTGTGTGTGTGTGTGTGTGTGTGTGTGTGTGTGTGGGAGAGAGAGAGAGAGAGAGAGAGAGAGAGAGAGAGAGAGAGAGAGAGAGAGAGAGAGAGAGAGAGAACGGCGGTCAACCGAAAAGATAATTCAGGCAAAACAAAATTCATCAAATCACACGCATTCAAGCTAAAGCCTAGGCAAGCAAATACAATGCACTCTTTACGGCAGTTCTTAGTAAGTCACTTTATTTTTTTATATATATATTTTTTTTATATAGAAGACGAAAATTAGGAGATGGTAAAAAAAAAAAGGGGGGGGGGGTGGGGTGGGGGTGGGGGGGGGGGGGGTAAAAAGGAAGGGGGAAAAAAAAAAGAGAGAGAAAAAGTTCACTGAATAAGCTGGGAACGCACTTGCAAGACTAGCTGAAATTGCCGGCAGCAAGCAGACTAAGTACGCTAGGCGAACAAATGCATTGCATTCAGGCTGTAGCCTAGGCAAACTAATACAATGCACTCTGGCTTTAGGCTAGGCAAGCAAATACAATGCATTCAGGCAAAAGCCTAGGAAAAACCAATACAATGCACTCTGGCTTTAGGTTCGGCAAACAAATACAATGCATTCAGGCTAAAGTCTAGGCAAGCAAATACAGTGCACTCAGGCTTTAGGCTAGGCAAGCAAATACAATGCATTCAGGCTAAAGCCAGGCAAGGAAATACAATGCATTCAGGCTAAAGGCAAGCGAATACAGTGCACTCTGACTTTAGGCTAGGCAAGCAAATACAATGCATTCAGGCAAAACAAAATTCATCAAATCACACGCATTCAGGCTAAAGCCTAGGCAAGCAAATACAATGCACTCTTTACGGCCTATGCAAGCGAATACGGTGCACTCAGGCTTTAGGCTAGGCAAGCAAATGCACTGCACTCAGGATATTTTGTTTTGATCGGCTCCAAGGAAAAAGGAGAGAACCTTTCAAAGCCCTGGGTTATCAGAGAGGAGAGGAAGAGATGAAAGGAGAGAGAGAGAGAGAGAGAGAGAGAGAGAGAGAGAGAGAGAGAGAGAGAGAGAGAGAGAGAGAGAGAGAGAGGAATGAAAACTTTATTTTACGAAGGTAGTGGAGAAGAGAGGTTTTTACATCCACTGCCCATGAGGGAAACTACTTTAGAGAGAGAGAGAGAGAGGGGAGAGGAGAGAGAGAGAGAGAGAGAGAGAGGAGAAGAGAGAGTAAGAGAGAGAGAGAGAGAGAGAGAGAGAGAGAGAGAGAGAGAATAAAGTGGGGGTGGGGGGTGGGGCTATACAGACAGCCACCGGTGGGGAGGGGGGTCCCGAGATTATTAGCAAGCTACAAGAAGCATGAACATATGACCTTTACACGTCCGCACATAACGATGCGTTTGCATTTTGGGGAAAAACAATTCAGCTATTGTTCTCACGTTAATCACTTAACCGACAAACATCGAAAACTGTTTTAGAGTCATCTTCGGCAAAACACATTTGACACACTAGAAGGACACTTCTGTGTAAGTATGTAATGAATGAAGGAAAATAAAACTTAAATACTGAAAAACGAAAAGCAGATTTCCATTTTTAAAAATCAGTAAGTCGATACAACTGCAGCTCAAAACACTTTGAAGTGCTTAGTGAAATGATTATGGCAGCTGCCTTTTTGAATATTGTCGCATCCAAAGTTGCCAGTGTGTGAGTGAAGTGTTAAAACCCACTCACATTTGTAATTTGATATGCATTCGGTGCTGGAACGGACATTCCGGGAGGATGGAGAAACACTAATGCCAGCTGCACATGAAAGTAGAATGAACCATAATAATTATGCCTGCCATAATCTGATTGTACTCTTTTTTTGTTTTTGTTTTTTGTTGATGTGCTGACACATAGGACTTTTTATTTTAAATTGCTAATTCCCAGACGAATACCACGAGTAATCTGGAAAAGAAAGAAAGGTACAAGATGATGCTACAGTAGTATCTGCATTCTTCACCGCCCCCCCCCCCCCCCTCCAAGGGATGCAAAAAATATTTCTTTTCTTTAAATATTGATAGAACAACCATCGTCGAAGCACAAAACAAACAAACTTAAAACAAAACAAAACAAACACACAAACAAACAACAACAACAATACCCCCCCATCCCCCCAAAAAAACCCCAAGGAAACACAAATCTGCACCTTTAATAGGTCTATGTGTTTTTAGGCCAACTTGCGTCTTCGGTTCGTCTCTCCTTTAACTGTCTTGTTCTTTCTCGCGAATTAACCACGAAGAGGAGGAGTGAGGTTTCTTCACGCGTGCTTGTGTGAGCTGCAAAGCCATTCGTCACCAGCTCACCGGTGTGGGTTGTTGGAACAGAAAATTACGTAGTCAGTGAAAATAGACAGATCCTGCAGATGTTTGTTGTCAAGGAGAAATATTTCGTCTTGTTTGGCTCAGACCTCTGTAGCTTTTCACACACACACGCACACGCAACACACACACACACACACACACACACACACACACACACACACACCACACACACACACACACACACACACACACACACACGCACAAATGCACACACAGACACGCCACATCGATTCAAAAACATGAAAGAAAACGGATAAAAGTCTACGATGATTGTTTGGGACGAACATAGCGAGGCAACAGCTGCTTTTTGTTAAGTCGTCTTTTTATGTTCCACAGAAGCTGTTCGCAGACGCCCCTCGCCCCCCTCTCTCTCTCTCTCTCTCAGAATCAGCATCAAAAAGAACTACCGTATTCTTGCCAGGAAGACATGCGCACCTTGGCCACAAGAAGACATTGGATGGGGGTCGGCCATGTGCCCCGGAAGGAAGACAACTCCATCACAAGAACCACAATCCGCTGGACACCTGAAGGGAAGAGATGAAGATCAAGGCGGCCAAAACCAACATGGCGTAGGACAGTAGAGACGGAACTGAAGTGACTCCTGCATTAGAATGGGTGGTGATGAGTCATTTTAATGTTTCATGAATTGTGTGGGACAAAGTCACAAGACAGTATCCACGACCACAAATGTTAAAAAGAGAGGAGAACCGTAGCGGAATTAAACCGAGGTCCTTCTGCTTACCAGCCTAACGCCTTACCTCTAGGCGAAGCCGGCTCATTAGGGGGAAGAAATAATAGCGGAGTTCAGCGTAAATTGGTGAGTAAGCACCCCCGGAAACCCCATACGCGCTCCGCCCTGTTTCTTAGAAGTTCTGCAAATGTCGCTTTTGAAAGAACTGCATTGTTTTGTCTGACTGACGATAGCCCTCTCTCGTCCCGCGCTCCAGGCCTCGCGTTCTGGCACCCTTTCTCCAGGAGGAAGGATGTCGTAAACCGATACTTGGAATTTAGTCTCGTCCCTGCCTTCGGTGACAGATGGTCGACCTCTGCCTTTGTCTGCGTTTCTCCCCTCCACGAGTGCTGTGTTTATGTTCGTGGCGTGCACCTGACGCTTCTAAAACCCGCAACAGTCATGCTTATGCAATGCTCACGCAAGGGCCTTGTCTGTACGCACATGTGCACATATATATTTTATATGCATATTCATGTGTGTGTGTGTGTGTGTGTGTGTGTGTGTGTGTGTGTGTGTGTGTGTGTGTGTGTGTGTGTGTGTGTGTGTGTGTGTGTGTGTGTGTGTGTGTGCGTGTGTGTGTGTGTGTGTGTGCGTGTGTGTGTAATGTAAACTGTGTCCCAGTTTGCATTCATTGTTCTCTCCAAAAGTTTGTGGTTTTTCATGGACACAGTCTACTTATGTGCAAAATCGACAAAATATCGAGCAAAGATTTTTTTTCTTCTCATAAAAACTAGGAACATTGTGAAAGAACTTAGTGCGGATCTTGCGAAGCTATCGAGCTAGTATCAAATAATTCCTTTTTGATCCTTCTTTTGTTCTGCCCCATTCCAAACTGTCCAATCTTTTAACCATTTGTGCATTTTGACCGTTTTTCTGAGAGTTGGCAATTAGAATTTTAGAATTTTTTAATGTTTAAGAAACATTAACCTGCCACAGTTTAATTAAACAGTTTCCGCAGCTCGTGGCTTACATCGATCCTAGTCGCGCAAAAGCTGTCTTTTGACGGGAAAGTGTAACGTTAGGTCGATATAAACCTCCCCTCCGCCAGCTTCACAAACACGTAAACCACAGGAGGAATCATGATTTGTCCTTCTTCATTATTTGCTGTTCAGTAACTCACTGGAGATTAATCAACTCACAAAATGCACCGCAGAGTGTATTGAGAATGGGTATTCTTCACAGGGTGTCTACCGTTCAGTTACCTTTTCCTTCCTTTCACCAGGCGAGACAATAAGCTCTCCGCTACTATACAGAATTTGTCGTAGCCACTTCGCCACCCACTCCCCCCCCCCCCCCCTCTCTCTCTCTCTCGCTACCACCTACGTTTTCAATCCGTCCGTATTTTTTCTTTTAGACCAGAGAGATGCGTAATAGTTAATACAGTTCTTTTTTACATCCAGCCTTCGGGCAAACAATCCAAAACATAAGTATATGAGTTCAATATCAGAACACCATGTTAACTAGAGAGAGAGAGAGAGAGAATGAATGAATGAATGAATAAATCTTTATTTTACGAAGGTAGTGGAGAAGACTCGAGGTCTTTTTACATCCAGCCCTCGCCCATGAGGGAAAGCTACTATAACTAAGGATACAATGAGCTGAGTATGTTGTGACATGTACATTAATACAAACCATGTTCAAATGGACATCAGTAAACCGAGAAACAAGTCATAATGATCATTAAAAAATAAATAAAGAAATATATATACATATAAAAATGAGCTTATCTGGGTAAACACAACACGGCGTACGCACATAAGATTAAGAAGATGTTTGTCATCAAACTACATGCACATAGAGCACAGACACCACAAAATGTATGGGTTAAGACACACACATGCAGGTTGGAGCTAGGACAGGAAGAGATATGTTATATATATTTATTGAGTTATTGGTTTCACGTACCGATGAGACGAGAGAGAGAGAGACGAGAGAGAGAGAGAGAGAGTGAGAGAGAGAGAGAGAGAGAGAGAGATAGGTACAACCCTCGCGCAGAACGTAGGGGCTGGGAGTGTCCAACCCACACACGCATGCAGACTCGGGAACAGCAATCAATGCACAGAAGTACAATCGATAATTTTGCAACTTTGGGGACAGGGAACACGTTCGTTAGGCTCATGGTCACGTATGAGGCTCTTTCTCATTGCACACCATGTCCATTAATTGTAGCTGGGAGGTATCCTCGGAGGAATGAGTGTTTTTCCGCGTAATCGGCTCATCTGAGCTTAGGGGGTGACAAAATGATGATTTGTTTTCTCTCTCTCTCTCTCTCTCTCTCTCTCTCTCTCTCTCTCTCTCTCTCTCTCTCTCCAGAGGATCTGTTCAGATTACCAATGGACATAGTGGCCTTGCAATCAGCAGCCTGCAGCTTGTCAGTATAATTCATCCTGTTGTGACCATGCGCTGGTTCTAAAACCTGGAAGTTTCACGCTCACGTGAATGGGTACACCTGGGATGTTGATCGCTGTTTGAAACACGCAACAACAACAGGCCCGCTTGTTGGCCCATGCTATTAGCCTTGAACTTGAAGTCACTTATTTCGTGTATTCAAATGAACGGAAGGGGGAGGGGGGAGGTGGAGGGGGGCGAAACGTTAATGAGGTTCTCGAAATTCATATATTTCAAATTTTGGTTCTCAAATTACCATCTTTTCTAGATCTCTTCAAGTCTTAAATTTCTAAAAAAGAAAAGAAAAGAAAAAAAGAGGATGTACCATTTCAAGTCTTAAATTTCTTAAAAGAGGATGTACCATCAGCGGAATTTTTAATGTACCTTACATAATTTACTCTTATGCCAGCTGAGAGTTACGTAGGCGACTCAGGTCTTTGTTGTGTTCTCGTGACGTATTTCTATCGTTAATTAACTCCCTTGTGTGCTGGTTTTGGCAGAGGAGATTGGCGATAAGAAAAACGTACCTTTTGAGAAATTGCGAAATGAAGCTCATTAGGAACAATGCGCAGAAGCGTTGATGAGCATGTCTAAATATATGTCTCTCAAGTTTCAGTTCATTAGGCTCCTTTTCTACACTTCTTCAAGTCCTGCAAACCGTTTTGGCCCAGTGAATAGGCGCTAGATTGTCGAAGTAAGCAGACGGCCCAAGGTTCGAATCTGTTTTGGGTGCATCGTTTTCTTTAGCCGTTGCTGTTTATGGTCACTGTAGGATTATAATGAACTTTGAACTGTGCAATTAATCATTAACAATTAACTTAACACGTGACAACCGTGCGCCAAAAGTAATCATGTGTATTGCTGATGCCATTTCCTTTTGAGACATTTGTAGAAGGGGAGTTAAGCGAACCAGCACGAAAGGTCCGTGAGGGAACCTCATATAAAAGTGTGGTAACATCTTTGCCATTGACATCACACAATGCCCTATTGAATTATGGGAAAATCTTTGCCATGACGTCATACGATGTCCTATAAAAGCGTGGGTACCTCTTTGCTACTCCCTCTTCCCCCACCTCCACACCGCGTTCCCCCCCCCTTCTCCCTGTCCTTGATAAGCCTTATGGTTTCTGTGGACGTTAAGCACCATGTTTACTTACTTACCTACTTTGCTAATGACGTCATACGCTGTGCTATTGAAGTATGGGAACCTCTTTGCCACTAACGTCAAAAGGATATCCTATAGAAGTGTGGGAACATCTATGCTACTGACGTCATACATTGTCCTACTGAAATGGAGGAACCTCTGCCATTGACGACACACGGTGTCCGTCCTATAGAAGTGTGGAAACATCTTTGCCATTGACGTCACACGATGTCTTAGTGAAGTGTCGTAACCTCTTTTGCCATTGACGTCACACGATGTCTTATTGAAGTGTCGTAACCTCTTTTGCCACTGGCGTCAGACGATGGATGCCATTCACCTTTGCGCACCCACCCATCTAACACAGACTCATTGTGATGGTGCAGACAGTAGAACAGCCAGGTCCGGGTAAGTTTCCGGCTCTACCTGGTCCTAGCTTCTTTGGAATTTCTGTCCCCGCCACTGAGCACACTAGCCTATCTCTGCGGAAAATGTTCAGTTTAGTTCAGGACAGCATCGGACACGCTCCCGGGAAAGCCCATAATTATGCGCTCCACCCCCGTCTCTGGGAAATTTCTCCAGTGTTTTGCTGTTTGTTTGTAAAACTGTTCCAGCGTTCGTCTGACTGACGATGCAGCTCTTTCTCGGTTGTCCATTGTTGTGTGGAAAATGACTGTGCGTTAAACAAAAAAGCCGGAACGAATGAACGAACGAATGAACGAATCCCCTGCATGTATCGAACCACGAAAGGTCAGGCAGGCGTTTGACGACACGTACGTTGTTGCCTTCGGCTGTTAAGATGGTCCGAGTCTCATGCTGATCGTCAGCCGTGTTCTCCTGCACCGTGTGAGGTAGGTTCAATTATCATGGGAGTGGTGGGGGGGGGGGGGGTGCACTCGGTCATCTGTGGGCGTGACTCTACAGTAAATAAATGATGCGCCCTGCAGGCCAGCAAGGCAGAGGTTGTTCCGTTTGGGGTTTTCTTCATCGCTTTGTTTCACCGTGCTGTGCTGTCATTTTTCATTTCCTGTTTTGCAGCACCCACCCACCTCTGAGAGAGAGAGAGAGAGAGAGGGGGGGGGGGGGGGAGAGAGAGAGAGAGAGAGAGAGAGAGAGAGAGAGAGAGAGAGAGAGAGAGAGAGAGAGAGAGAGAGACTTTGATGGTTTATTGTTGCAGACGATAATCTAAAACAACTGCTTGGAACTGATCAGTTCGTAACCGTTGAGAAAATGTTCACGCCAGGTACGCGCACGCGCACATGCGCACACATGCACGAGCATACAGACACACACGCACGCACACACCTACCGTCTCTCTCTCTCTCTCTCTCTCTCTCTCTCTCTCTCTCTCTCTCTCTCACACACACACACATTTTGAGGGGGTCTAATATCACCTCGATGTGAACAGACATAAAAAAAACACATTGATTTACACACACACACACACACACACACACACACACACACACACACACACACACACACACAAAGAGAGAGAGAGAGAGAGAGAGAGAGAGAGAGAGAGAGAGAGAGAGAGAGAGAGAGAGAGAGAGAGCATTTCCCATACTCTTTTTACGAGAAACAACCCAGTCATTTATAGAGAAAACGCCACCGGCGCAGACACCTCGAGGCAGTAACTGCACCGGCATCACGTGCTCCTGAAGACAGAACTGACTGCTTCAATGTCACCTTTCAGTCTCTGTGCCGGTGTGCAAGCCAAAGGCCCACGGAGAAAAAGAAAAAAAGAAAGAAAAAAAGCACACACAAAAACACACAAACAAACAAACAAACAAACAAACAAACAAAAAAACACTACAGAAATGAAAAGAGATAATCAGTTGGGGGGGAATTGCAATATTCTCGGATTTTTATTTTTATTTTTTATTTTCACGCCCCAGCTTGAAAGCGGTATCTCCGAGAGGTCGGGGAAGAGGGAGCCTCAGTATGGACCGTTTTTAATGAGCGAGGTCATGGCGGGTCACGAGATCGAAATCGAGGTTGGGTTGCATTTTTTTCCTTCTTTTTTCTTTATTGCGCTTTTGAATCTCGCTTTCGATCTCTTGACCCGCAGTGACCCAGCTTATTAAGAATGACCCCAGGTCAATAGTGTATCCAATCTCGCTTTCGATTTCGTGACTCGACGTGACCTTCGCCATGAATATTCTAAAGAATGATCCATACCTAACTCTCCATTGTCCATTGTCACAACTATGTTCAATACAATGATTACTGGATTCATCTCAACAGCTGTGTCAGCGTGCATTAAATATGTTCTGTCTCGAAAATGGACCATTCCCAAGGAATAGTCAGTCACGAAGCGAGGTCACCAAGGTAACGGAGATCGAAAGTGAGGCTTATGAACGCAGGCTACGGTACAGGCGACACAATCACTAATCCGCTGCAGCCCCCTTTTTTTTTTGGCACACCCCAGCCTCGTTTTCAATCGCATGCCTGGCCGTGACCTGACTCATTAAGAATGGTCCAGGATGGGTAGTGATAGGATGAGACGGTGTGGAGAAGGGCTAGAACGTTTTGAATATCCACCGAAGTGGTGTACGAACAGCGCTGTTTGGTTGGTGCCACGTAAAACTACTGCCATATATGCGAGGGACATTGACCGATGCATTCCATATGGTGAGAACATTGCGTGTGTGACCGTTTTTTTTTCTTTCTGTCTCTCTTCTTCTTCTTCTTTAAAAACAACAACAACCTTTTAAATATATATTACACCACCACACGGGAGTGACTGTCACTTTTAAAGGCCTAGCACGTTTTGAATACCCACCGAAGTAGTGTACGTACAGCGCTGTTTGGTTGTTACATGGCTGGTGCCACGTGAAACTGCTGCCGTATATGCGATGGACATTGACCAATGCACCCCATACGGTGAGACGATTGCGTGTGTGACCATTTCTTGTTTTTGTGTATGTAGTTGTTGTTCTTTTTAAATACTTTTAAGATATATATATGGTTTAAACAAAATTTTATTCATTCATCGTAATCATAAGCTCAACAAATAAGTACAGGAAACACAAAAGCAATATGCTTATTTGAGTGTTACCTATAGATAAAATGATAATCACACAGACATTTACGATGGCAAGATGGCAAATTGTTGTCAAAACGTCAGAGGCAACAAAACCAACAAAGAGACCAAAATGACAACAAAAACAAACAAAACAAAAAGCAAAACAATAGCAACAAAACGGGAGGAGGGGGTGGGGGTTAAAAAAGCAAATAACTAACCGAATGGTCTAGTAATGTTGTCATAATTTTGTTAGAGAGAGAGGGGGGGATTAAAACTTTTGCTTGTATCTAAAAAAATTTTGGCAGACTTTTACAGATTTACAAGCGGTGGTTTGGCGAAAAAATTTGGACTATAGCAAATTTTTTCTTATTATTTTCTAAAGTAGCTGGTCTTTTCCCAAAACAGAAGTTGTTGATATTTCTTTCATTCTCATCTAGTTTATTAATGGTTTTATTTCTAATACTTTTATAAAGGGGACAATGTAGTAGGAAATGCTCGTTTTTCTGCTGTATATCCGCATGAACATATAGGGTTTCTAACAGGTGGCGTCTGAATAAGTCAAAATTTTAAATCGCTAATAGCAAGTCGAAGTCTACAATGCTTAACTTGTTCCTTTCTAAAACCCAAAAAAAATAATATATAGGAACCACAGTGTCATTCGTTGACAAATATTTTTTCAGCAGCTAATTGAAGGATTTGTTTGATAGTTTGAGGTAATGTGTTCCACAGTTGGGTAGTTGACGGAATGAATGTTTGCATATAGTTCTTTTTGTGAGCGGGAATGACTCTTTCATGTGGTCGTCTGCGATGATACGGGTTTGTTGTTGAAATAGAGGGGGTACTAAGTTCGATAGGTATCCGGGGCATAGGTAATTAATCATTTTGTGAAACATTAATAGCTTGTGACTTTTCGTCTTTCTTTTAGTGTGCAAAATCCAGATTCTTTATACAACTTTTCGTGGCTTGTTCCTCTAACAGCTCCAAAAATAATTCTTATAGCTTCCAAATGCAGGTTTTCGAGCATGTTTGAAAGTGTTCCAGTACAATTATCCCAAACAATGTCGGCGTAGTCAAACTGTGGCAATATAAAGGATTTGTACATAGTATCCAAGGCTTTTCTGCATAATTTGTACTTAAAGGAACGTAAACATGAAATAAGAAGGGTTGCTTTTCTAATAATACTGTTTTTTGTTTTTCCCATTTGCAGTTACTTTAAAAAATCGACCTAAGTGTTTGTGACATTCCTTGTCTTCGAGAACAATATTTCCAAATGACAGTGGGTAAACTGGATGGTTGTCTTTCTTAAATGTTAACAATTAGTTTTTTCTTCATTAAAACTAACTTTCCATCGTTTCGCCCAGCTTTTAAATTTTTTTCCAAAAAAACCCCCCAAAAAAAGTTTAAAAAATTTTAAACAGATTCAATATTTTTGGTTATGTCTTTTATATATATATGAGAAATAAAAAAGGTCCTAACACAGACCCCTGTGGAACTCCAGAAGGTACTTTTTTGTATTCAGACTTTTTCCCTTTTATAACAACGGCTTGTTTGCGATTTTGTAAATATTTTAAAACCATAATGCCAATTGCCTCTTATACCAACACTTCTATTTTTTTCAATAACCCTTGGCCACACTCGATCAAAGGTTTTGGGAAATGTCAAAAAAAAAATGGATTGTGTAGTTATTCCTTGATCGAATGATGTACATAGGTCATGATTTTGATGTGAGTTGGTTAACTGTCAGTCTCCGGGCAAAAATCCTGATGGGATGGAGTAAAATATTATAAACCTTTAAATAATTCAACACAGGGCTGTGAACACATCGTTCTAAGCCCTTCCACACCTTAACAGGAAATAGGACGATAATTATTACACAGATTTTGGGGTCCTTTTTTATGTAGGGTGTTACAGAGAATCTTCCAAATGTTTAAAAAAGATCCCTTCTTCAAACGCGGTTAAATAGGAGGGTTAAGGGTTCTGAAATAATGTCAACTGTAGCTATCAGCAATTTGTTATGAATCAATGGGGCCCCTGTTGCCTTTGATTTGTCTTTTTTTTTTTAATTTATTCGCTTAAAATAAATCGAATTTAATGTTACTCTACATTTGGAGTATTTTCGTTTGGATTGTCTAAAATCGATTGTTAAAAAAAAATAATCATTCAATGCGTTGACCTTGTCTTCGCTGGAAGAATACAAAGTACCATTGAAGAAGATGGGGGGAATGTCGTCGGATATGCCTTTTTTATTCATAAATTGTTTTAAGTTTTCCCCCATTCCTTAGTACCGAACTGTTTTGGGTCAGTGCCTTTAAATCAAATTCATTTAAAATTTCCCGTTTTCTGTCTCTAACTTAGTAGTTACTAAGTTTCTATAAGTCCGATAAGCTGCCAGTCTTTCTTTTTTCTGGTTTTGCTTTTTTAAAAACCCTTTTCTGTTTTATAGCCCAGCGAATGTCTGCATTTATCCAAGCAGCATCTTTAGAGCGAATTGTAACGGTTTTTACAGGCATGCAATTGCAGGCGGGTTCGAAAAAATATAGTATTAAAATGTTCAGCACAGTCGTCAATGGATCCATTTTGCTAGCATCGGCCCAGTCTATACGAGACAGCATGTTGCAGAATTTAATGGCATCTAATTTTCATAATTGTATAATGTTCTTTTGAAACTATAATTAGTATTGGTGTTATTGATCACTGTTGCACATGGCACACAGTGGTCACTACATATTTCCGGCAAAACCTCTAACTTTTTATAACTTGTGGCGTCTGGGTTATAAAAGATCAATACATGTACTACTTGTCGGAGTTATTCTAGTGTCAGAATTAGTAAGCTGGGGCAACTGAAACATGTAGGTATATCAACTAAGTGCTTGCTTGGGGAAATTAAAGTCGGAATTGAAGTCCCCAAAGGCAATAAATTTTAAACCAGTGTTATTTACATTCCAAAAGCTTTGCTGATCAAATCCCAATAGTCAACTGTGGCACTCGGTTGTCGGTAGAATGAACCTATTTGCATGGTTTCCTTGTTAATTTTGGTTTCAATCCAAATAGCTTCAAAACCGGGTACATGAAGATCGGGTCTGTGCTTTCAGAATAAGTGTCGTTTCACGTTATGGCTACTCCACCACCCTGTGGTTTAACGGTCGGTCTAGTCTAATCGGTGGATGGAAATGTAGTAAGTCTGTTTGAGCTCTAGTATGATGCGGAGCTAGCCATGTCTCAGAACATGTAATAATATCATATTTATTGCATTCAGTTTCAATGTCCGATATGTGTTTTGGTATACTTCTTGCATTGAGATGAATTATTTTTATTTCATAATTAGGGGTAGGGCCTGGGTTAGATTGATATCTCCTGGCGTAAGAGAAGCAATTTTAACAAACCAGATGACAAACTTGATAACTGTAATCTATTTTCTTGCGGTTCCGAATGAAAACAAGAGATGTGGAATGCCCTGTGTTTTCAACAACAGTTGTCTGCTCAGCAAAAAGGAAAAAGAATAGGGCTATCGTCACTCGATTTGGCTTCTCGTGCAGCATAGAATATAAAATGAGATCACTGATAATTTACTAAAAAATACTTTTCATGATTATTGACCGCTCTATTGTAAAAACATCCAATCCTGGCTCTATAAACACACAAATCATTCGCCATTTTATGTAACGGTTCCCCTGAGAACGCAAAACAAAAACAAGCCCAGGATGGATTTTAGTTTTGTGGGTATACAATAACAACAAGCGACTGTCTTCCAATCCAGTCTCTCTCAAGGCGTCTCCCTAGAAAAAAATACACTGTTCATTCTGCAATTAAATGTTAACGGGTAAGGAAAAAGAAGACAAAAACAAAACAAAACAAAAAACAACAACAACAACAACAAAACAAGAGTGATGGAGAGAAAAAACTAGAGTGATAAATTAATTTCTTAATTATTATATACACTGTCTTACAGATATACAATGTGTATGGCGAGGGTTGTTTGCGCCGCAATAGGCGCGGTAGTGTACATCATTATTCAGTAAGGGACTATAATCACTCGTCGTAGTCTAAATCAAACGAAAGGGCTCGGTTTTTTCCTTTACGTGTAGCTACAACGGAAAAACTTTGGCGTGCAAGTCAGGCTACAGTTACAGATTCGTTACAATACAATGCGCAGATATATATATATATCTTAAAAGTATATATATAAATATATATATATATAGACAGAAAAACAAGGCTCTCTGTGACTCCTGGGCACCGCACCGTGCAGGAAGGACTGAGTATGGTGTCATGTAGAGAAGGTATAAAAAAAAGTCCAAGCATTTTGTTGTATTGGAAACTTTTTACTCCAAATTTTCGCCCTTGAGGGCTTTGCCATTAGATTATGTTTTGTAGGAATCAGTCAAACCGACCGGGCCGGCCTTGACAAAGCCCTCAATAGAAAATTTGGAGTAAAATGTTTCCAATACAAAACATGCTTGGACTTTGTTATATTTTCTCTCTCTCACTCTCTCTATAATAATAATAGTAATAATAAAGAGGATTTCTAGAGCGCCCATCTACCACACAAGGTGGCAGCACAGGGCGCTTTACAATAACACTAACCACACACACACACACACACACACAGCGTCGGACGAGGGGATGGGCAGGGCTGTGAACAACAGTTTAGAAATAATATATATTACATCGCCACAGGGGCAGCCACACGCCGCCATCGGAAGATTCCTTTCCATTTCTGCAGAGTGGGTGCTGTTATGCGGGGACTTTATCATGCCTGGAGATAGTCCCCACATAACTATGCAGCGCACAAGAACATTTGAATGTAGCCTTGGTGTTCTTGCTCGTGTCTGGAGGAAGGGATAAGATTGGACACAACTCGCTGCACACTGCCACGCTCAAGGACCCTGCGACAGATAGGCCGAAGCCACTCTCCTTTG
>JABMCL010000460.1:727500-730000 GCA_018857735.1 Alviniconcha marisindica
AGAGAGAGAGATAAAGGGGGAAATTCAGAAAAACCCAAGTGTGCTGAGAGTGAAACAAAAAAGAAAAAACCAAAGACAGGAAAAAAAAACCGTCTAAAAAAAAGCATTCCGTAAACATCTCATTATCCGATCACTTCCCCCTCAGGGGCCCTTTTTTTTTAAGATGCTGCCCCAGCTCCGCTATTGTTGAACACTGAAAAGGGGCTGTGTTTTTTACCCTGTAAGTCAGTCCCCACGTGCAGGCTTCCCCTGCAAAAAAAAGAAAAAAAAAATGTAAAAGCGGCCACGTCGTACAAAAGGGAAAGGGAGGGGGCGCATTCCCGTCCCGGGGGGCATCGGAAGAACGTCACGTGTTTTTTTTCCGTTTTTATGCAGGTTTTCCCCCCCCCCACCCCCACCCTCACCCCCCTTCGGTGTAAAACTAACAGTGTCCCCTCAATTTATTTCGAAAATTTTGCGGATTTGAAAAGCTGTGACGTGTCCTGTTGGTTGATGGCCGGGAAAAACGACGAGGACGCGATAAATAGCGTAATTTGTATAACTGTAAAAGCTTTGGTGCCTACCTAAGCTGTTACATTGTTATACAGATTATCGCTATTATCGTCGTTCTCGAAGGCGTACTCGAAGTGGTTGTCGTGCGGGGGCGGTGGGGGCGGGAGTGGGGGAGGGGGGGGGGGGGGGGGGGGGGGGTGGGGGGGAGGTGTGTGTTGTGTGTGTGTTTTGGGGGGGGGGGGGGGGTGGGGGGGGGGGGGGTGGGGGGTTGGGGGGGGGGGGGGGGGGGGGGGGGGGGCCGGGGGGTGGGGGGGTCGTGGGGGTCGTGGGGGTCGTGGGGGTAGGATGAAGGGATGTAGGTGGGAAACAGAGAGACGACGACGATGATAGCTTTTGTAAGACCAACTGCTGGGAGACTTCTTTGTGGCCAGCACTGAGACGACGGGGAGACTTTTTGTGGCCAGCACTGAGACGACGGGGAGACTTTTTGTGGCCAGCACTGAGACGACGGGGAGACTTTTTGTGGCCAGCACTGAGACGACGGGGAGACTTTTTGTGGCCAGCACTGAGACGACGGGGAGACTTTTTGTGGCCAGCACTGAGACGACGGGGAGACTTTTTGTGGCCAGCACTGAGACGACGGGGAGACTTTTTGTGGCAGCACTGAGACGACGGGGAGACTTTTTGTGGCCAGCACTGAGACGACGGGGAGACTTTTTGTGGCCAGCACTGAGACGACGGGGAGACTTTTTGTGGCCAGCACTGAGACGACGGGGAGACTTTTTGTGGCCAGCACAGACACGGGGAGACTTTTTGTGGCCAGCACTGAGACGACGGGGAGACTTTTTGTGGCCAGCACTGAGACGACGGGGAGACTTTTTGTGGCTAGCACTGAGACGACGGGGAGACTTTTTGTGGCAGCACGAGACGACGGGGAGACTTTTTGTGGCCAGCACTGAGACGACGGGGAGACTTTTTGTGGCCAGCACAGAGACGACGGGGAGACTTTTTGTGGCAGCACGAGACGACGGGGAGACTTTTGTGGCCAGCACGAACGACGGGGAGACTTTTTGTGGCCAGCACTAGGGACAGACGACGAGGAGACTTTTTGTGGCTAGCACTGGACACGGGGAGACTTTTTGTGGCAGCACGAGACACACGGGGAGATCTTTTTGTGGCAGCACGTGAGACGACGGAACTTGTGCGAAGACACGACGACGACGACAACGATAATATCTGTTGTAAGACCAACTGCTGAAGCTGGTGGGAGACTTCTTTGTGGGCAGCACAGAAACGACGACAACGACAACGACAACGACGACGGCCATGGTAACTGTTGTAAGACCAACTGCTGAAGTTGGTAGGAAACCTGCTGGTGGGCGGTACCGACGACGACGAGGACCACCGTAACGGTTGGCTAGATCATCATCTCCTGAAGTGCGTGAGACCGGGTGGGGACCGATGAGACAGGAGAACCACTCTACGCAAGACCACCCCCTCTGTTCAGGTAAGATCACGTCCTGCAACGCAAGACACCCCTAGTTCAGGTAAGATCACCGTCTCCTCACGACAAGACCACCCCCTCTGTTCAGGTAAGATCACGTCTCCTGTACGTCAAGACCACCCCCTCTGTTCAGGTAAGATCACCGTCTCCTGCACGACAAGACCACCCCCTCTGTTCAGGTAAGATCACCGTCTCCTGCACGACAAGACCACCCCCTCTGTTCAGGTAAGATCACCGTGTCCTGCACGACAAGACCACCCCCTCTGTTCAGGTAAGATCATCGTCTCCTGTACGTCAAGACCACCCCCTCTGTTCAGATAAGATCATCATCTCCTTCACGTCAAGACCACCCCCTCTGTTCAGGTAAGATCACCGTGTTCTGCACGACAAGACCCCCCCCCCAACCCCCCCACCCTCTGTTCAGGTAAGATCACCGTCTCCTGCACGACAAGACCACCCCCTCTGTTCAGGTAAGATCACCGTGTCCTGCACGACAGGACCACC
>JABMCL010000460.1:735000-770000 GCA_018857735.1 Alviniconcha marisindica
GAGTGAGGGGTGGAGGTGGAGGGGGGGTGGGGGGGTGGAGGGGTAGTAGACGTGCCTGTGGTTGCATCAAAACGCCTATGCTAAGAGCAGAAGAGTAAAAATATTCTCCAGCCTCGCAACACTTGAAATAAGTTGAAGTCCTCGAGGGCATGCAACAAGTCCACGAGGGCATGCAACAAGTCCTCGAGGGCATGCAACAAGTCCTCGAGGGCATGCAACAAGTCCTCGAGGGCATGCAACAAGTCCTCGAGGGCATGCAGCAAGTCCTCGAGGGCATGCAACAAGTCCTCGAGGGCATGCAGCAAGTCCTCGAGGGCATGCAACAAGTCCTCGAGGGCATGCAACACGAGAAGCAAAGTTTGAAGTAGTTTAGAGCGACATCGAGGTTTTGAAGTATTTAGAAGAGAAGTACTTGATCAGAGGCAACCAAATAACTATAAAAAATAAAATAAAATAAAAAGTTTTTTTTTAAATTGCCTTTGTATGTTTGAACTGTGCGCTGGTGGATCTTTTATTTATTGAGCTACAAACCCATACAAACAGCGAGAAGCCCAACAACGCATGCCTGCAACCGGACAGCGAAAACGTCTGAAATTGTAGTCTGGTAACCAGACATATGCTAATATTCATTAATCTCTACTCGACTTCTGCTTTTTAAATTTTTGTATCTATTCAGTTTTGATAGTAGAATTGAACTTATTCCCCTTCCTCCCCTTCTCCCCGTCCCTAATAAGCCGTACGGTTTCTGTGGACGTTAAGCACCATGTTTATAGAATTGAACTTATTCCCGTACAGTCTCAACAGCGATAAAATCCTGTCACGTGACAATCCGGGCAGACGACACGGCGAACGTGTCTCAGCATTTGGCCTACACAGCGGTGGAAGTTTGAGTGTTTGAATGTTATTTGTTGTTGATTATCAAACATCATGGCTTGGATGCTGACTGGCTGAACGTTGTGACACCCAGAAATAACCTCGTGTCGGTTGGTACAGTGCTGTTAACACCGGAATGTTTGCGTGTGTTTGCGTGAGTGCGTTCCAGTCTTTTCATCAATAAATTTCCCAGCAGCCTGACTCCGTCTGCTTTCGTTCTCTTTGTCTTTCACAGAGTGTCCGTGCTGTCGTTTCATACCTAATGAAAATGACCTTCTTGCACTTTTACATACCTTTTTACATACCCCATGAAAATGATCTTTTTACACTGTTTTTGGTTTGTCGCTTGTGTGTCTTCTTTGGCTGCTTGTGTTACGCCCCATCTGGTAAGAGCCCGGGGCGCTTACAAAGATATAATGATACGTTCATTTCAACACACACACACACACACACACACACACACACACACACACACACACACACACACACACACAGAGAAGAGAGAGAGAGAGAGAGAGAGAGAGAGAGAGAGAGAGAGAGAGATTCCAACAGATGACCAGTGGCAAAGAAGACACGATATCGACAAATGACCGACAAATGATCGGCCTTAGAATTCTTCCTCAAAACAATCAGAATAACACCCGGAAGAACAAGAAGTAGAAGAAGAAGAACCCTTCGAGATGTGTGTACAAAAGCGGTCCAAAATTCAGTTTGGTGTAGGGCATTACAAGTTTTGTTTGGTATAGGGAATTATAATACAATCTTTAACAGGCTACCTGACAGTAGTTGGCAGTTTACTATTGTGTTACCCTCTTCACCATGGAAACATGATCTATGTAAAAGTAGGCTAATCAGAATAGTACAGTATAAGAGCTAGTATAAATAGGGACACCTATCAGAGTTTAGGCCAGCCATAACTTATTGTATTCATACTCTTTTCACCAGATGCATTCTTTCTGTAAAATAAAATCTATCCGAAAAAGTAATAGATCATCACACAAAGGAGTTAATTAGCGCTCGAAATACGTAACACAAGTACAATAACAAAGACCTGAATGGTACAGTATAAGAGCTAGTATAAATAGGGATACTAAATTAGAGTTTAGGCCAGCCATAACTTCTTCTTTTTTATAGAAAAAGTAACGAAAAATAATTTTCTTATGACAGTGGGTTGAAAACGATGAAAATCATTTGTAGCGTAGTCAGAAGGCTGAATTTGACCATCCGAATCACATAGTCAAATTCCAGGGTCGTGAAGGCAAAGCTATTCTCTTTTTTTTCTTCCCCCGACACGTCAGTTCTTGATCTTGATCTTGATTGGATGCGTTGACACTGTCAGCGACAGTATCACATCTGGCATGTATACGTTAACGGGAAGAAATGGTTTGTCGCCATCTTGCACAACTCCCGATTTATTTGCGTCCCAGAGTGTCCTAGTCTAAATGGATCAGTTTGCTCTTCAGAACACGTATTCAAAGGTTTGGGTTTGTAAACTGCTTTGTTTGTCCTGCATTGATGATTATGTCATGTTCATGGATGGGGTAGGGAAGTGAGGAGGGGAGGGAGAGAGAGAGATGACTTTCTTGATCTTACGTTGGCAACGCCCAATTCTGATACAAAAACCAACGGGAAAACGATGATATTTCAAGACATATCCCTGGATAAATTCCAGATGCCTTTCTAATTTGCTGTTTTGGTTGTCTTGCTTTTGCGTGATTCTCGTGACGACGTGATGCAATAGTCTTCATCTTGAATTCGGCAGCCATCTTCGTGTCGATTTAGATGGAGAGTCTGCTGAACTTTGAAAACTGACCGAGTCGGGTAAAATCCAAACGAAAAAGCAAACAACAATCTGTCGATCAGCCTTCACCATGCCAAGCAGGCAGTGCACATAGCTGACTCGTCTTGTAATAACTAAGATGTTCTGGGTTGAATATGATTCTCCTACTATCGCGGAGTGCCCACTTTATTTACTGAGGTCAGTCCAGTCTTACGGACTCGTGCATCGTGTATTAAACAATAAATTTGCTACGATGTGATAACAATGGCCACTAACTAATCGAGATTTGCACCAACAGAACTGATAATCAGAAAACACCCATGGCACAGACGCCGTTTTGATTTTATCAAATACATTAATTCCATTTACTGTGATTTAGATCCAGATCTAACGGAAAAGAAGAACTCCACCCCCCTCCCCCTTCCCCGGTCCACACACAAACACACACGGACATACACATACACACACTATGAATATTTTTGTACAGGTTTTAATGAATAATAACGTTTGAAGTTACATGATAGTTTCCGCCAGTTGGAACATTATTTTGTTCCAACAATGCGCCAGATCTAAAGCTAAGGCAATGACGTCTGCTTATAAGTTATACATAGAGCTTTCTAGACTCGAGCAATAACAATGAAGATTTCGTAATTCACTGCTGTTGGACCCACAAAAACGACAGTTCATAATACCTGAGAAATAATTTACCCTTTCACTTTGACATTTCAGATATTCCTCAGGTTTGTCATCTGTGCACACGCAAACCTTTATTATTTTGTTTTGTTTTGTTGTTGGTGTTTCTTTTTCTGGTTTGTTTTACATAAACAAATAAAGTATTTTGAGCCACGCAGTTCCTTCATCGTAGGCTAAATATGACACGTACTCTTTATGGAGGCAGAAATACGGTTATCCTATATTTATTTTATGAAACTTATGGGTCTAAAATGTAGTAGGCCAAAGCAACGTACTCAACTTTCTCAGTGGACTCGTAGACACAGGAAACTGCATTTCAAAAACAACAACAATTCACGCTGTCAGCTTACAGTTTGTCATTGTGTAGACGCAGATCCCCCCCCCCCCTTTAAAACACACACACACACACACACACCACGCACGCACGCACGCACGCACGCACGCACACACACACCACACACACACACACACACACACACACACACACACACACACCACACAACAAACAAACACAAAAAAGCAGTGTACTTTGGACTACACAGTTCCTACATCGTGGGTCAAATGTGAGTCACGCTCTTCCAGAGGACGAAATATGGCTGTATAAAACGCATGGGTCCAAACTGACCCACGGTGTCGGTACTGTGTAGTCCAAAGCCACTCACTGCGAAGGTTAGAGGTGACACGAAGCAAACCCCCCAAAAAAACAAAACAAAAAAACAACAACAACAACAACAACAAAAACAAAACAAAAACACACACACACACACACAAAACAACAACAACAACAACAAAAATCACACCTAGCAACAGAGAAGATTTAACCTTCGTGGTACTTCGTGGGTCATAATGAACCCATAAACACATGAAATTGCATATATATCATTATCAGTAGTAATCTGCGTTACCACCTTGAAATTTCAGATATTCCTCAAGTTTGTTATTGTGCACATGCGTGATTCGTGTTCATGTCTTTGTGTATGTTTAGCGTTCTCTCTCTCTCTCTCTGTCATTTTGTTTTGTTTTGTTTTTTTAAAGAAAGAAAACAACAACAACAACAAAAACGTGTACTTTGAACTACACAGTTCCTACATGTTGGGTCATATCTGACCCATACTGTTCACAGAGGTTGAAATGTGATTATCCTGTATGAATTGTATGGATCCAAAGTGACCCCCGATGTAGGGACTGTGTTGTACAAGGTGACTTACTGCGATGGTTAAAAATGACACTGAGCGAAGAAGCATCTCATGATCTACTGATCGAAATGGAAGAAAAAAGCACCGTCAAAGCGGCTTTTGCAGTATATTTATAGTCTAGTGCGAAATTTAATAATAATAATAAATAATTCTTATAAAGCGCTATTCTTTAACCAGAGTTAAACTCACTGCGCTGTACAAACATCTTATCACAAAAACTACATTAGCATACATTTCAGCAAACAGAACCTCAATTATTGTAGCTTACATTACCATTATCGCCTATCGAACATTAGACACACACACACACACACACACACACACACACACACACAAACAATGACGTTTGAAGGTCGCGAAACACGACCATGGGCACTGCCAGAGGAGGGAGGGGGTGTCTTTGCGGTCCCGTGAATTGGTGAATTGGGGTTCGTATACAGTCATGAGTTTCGTGACGTTTGACAATATCCAACACAGCCTTTTTTTCTCCTTTTTTGGGGGGTCTATCAGACGACCTCAGTGCTGTTGCTTGGAGCCGTGCTGCTGACCACCCTGTACGCCATCCGAAAGCTCCGCGTAAACCAGCTCTGCCCTCCAGGGCCGAGAGGTTTCCCCCTTCTCGGCTACCTCAACGTGCTGCGTGTTCCGGACAAACGCAAGCTGTTCGCGACACTGCGAGAGAAACACGGTGACGTGTTCTCCTTCTACCTGGGCTGCCGTCTGGTGGTGGTCATCAACGGGTTCGAGACGCTGCGACAGGCGTTCGTGCATCAAGGGGGGTCCTTCGTGGACAGGCCCCGGATCTTCTCTTTCACCTACGTGGGGCAAGGCAAAGGTAAGGCTGAGGTCCTTTTTTTGTGTGCTGCATTTGTCTTTGTCTCTGCATATTGCTTTTTGTATTAGAGCCGTTTTGAGCTCCATGTTTTTATTGAATTGTTGATGGTTTACTGTGAAATGTATTAAATGTTTTACGTAAATGACGAGCCAGAAAGGAAATTTCTCTACACAGAGACAATACAGTTGTGTTGGAGTATCAGCTGAGGGAGGCCGGGGATGTCTGATATTTCTTCTTCCTGTAATCTCAGACTAGGTGTCATTTTGGATTCCCTTTTCCTATCTCCTCTTTCATTTTCCTGTCTAGTCCTGTCACTCTTTCAGTCGCGTCCTTTTTCTGCTGAAAGCCCCTTCTCTTGACGTTTTCCCCTCTCAGACATTCTCCAGTATTATTCGTTAAGAGATAGGCTTTTTGTATGGCTGTTTTTGTTGAACTGAAAATCATAGTTGGTAGGTGTTTTGCTTCTTGCCACATGGCACTGGTAGTTTGCCATTCTGCATTTATATAATGTTTTAGATTAGTTTTAGTTCCTAACACCTCGAAGGAAAGCCGGGGATTTCTGATGTCTTTACCCCCGTCAGGAATCTCAGGGCTGTCATTTGATTCCCCTTTCCTATCTCGTCTCTTGTTTTTCTGTATAATCCTATTGCTCTTTCATTCTTGACATTTTTCTACTAATGATCCATTCTCCTGACTTCTTTTTCTCTCACCAGAAAACTCAAACATCTTTTTTTTAAGAGCAATATTGTTGTGTATGGCTCTTGTTGAGCATTCGTTAGTTGATTGGTGCTTTGGGCCCAGTCAACCACAGAGAAGTACATCAGGGCTACCTTGTACTTGTAGAGCAGCTAGGAGATGATAGTTGGGAGGTGATATGTGCAGGTTGCTGCCATATGCCACTGATATATGCCATTTAAGAGTTTTAAATACAACATTTAAAACCTTTTTGTTATTTGGGTCCATTCCTTTTTCTTTTCTTTTCTTTAATCTGGTATCGATAAATTCGACAGTATGGTCGACGATACCAGCATGTCCCAGCCTTATGTGCTCTTTTAACAGGGGTAGTACTGAAGGCACTAACTTTTCGAAAATTTGCGTTGATGTTTGTGTATGTATGTTTTGTATTATGTTTGCTTAGAGACTGGGTTTGTGGACTGACTTGAGAAAAGGTTTATATCTGAGAAGAGTTCTGAAATGTGCATTTGCTTATGACATAGTTTGATTGTCCTGAGGTGACCTTAACCGATTGACGGGGCGATAAAATCTAGTTACTGGCTAACTCGTTTCTGACCATTCCCTTTTTATGTTTTCTTTGATCTGGTATCGATAAATTAGATGGAACAGTCGACGATATCAACATGTCTTAGCCTAAGTTATATGCTATTTTGACAAGGGCAATACTGAAGGGACTAATTCTTGGAAAATTTGTTTGTGTTATGTATGTTTTGTTTAAAATTAATTTGTAAGTGTGTGTATGGGTTGATCTTGTATACTTGATTTGAGAAAGGGTTTACACATGAACCTCGTGTGGTTGACATGACGTTAAAATCCGGTTAGCAATTAACTAACCAGCTGAGACACGTGTGTCTGGCAAGGCAGCTCTTCTGTGGACAGACCCTAAGTCTTTGTCTCCACGCACGTGGGACAGGGCAGAGGTAGGCCTGTGTGTTCGTGTGTGCATAAATGACAGCTAGCACGACGTCTTTGCTCTAGTGAGCCGGTTTGGCCTAGCGGTAAGGCGTTAGGCTGGTAAGCAGAGGGACCTCTGTTCGAATCCGCGTCGGCTCTCCTCTCTCTTCAGAAGTTGGGGTCTTTGGACACTGTCTCGTGACTTTGTCCCTCACACTTAATGAAACCTTAAACTGGCTCTCATCGCTGTCCATCTTAAAGCAGGAATCATTCTGGTGGTGACAGTGACAGGTACATAATCACCCCCCCCCCCCCCCCCCCCCCCCCATAACCCTCCCCTCTTCTCCACGTCCCTAATAAGCCTTATGATTTCTGTGGACGTTAAGCGCCATGTTTACTTACTGTTTTTGCTCTTTCTAATGGGGCCTGTGTGTGGTGTGCACAGGGCTGTTCAACTCGTCAGGGGATGTGTGGAGGGAGCATCGCAACTTCACCCTCAACGCTCTCAGGCAGCTGAGCATCGGCGCCACGTCTTTCGCTATGAAAGTTGAGCAAGAGCTGAACGCCTTCTGCGCAGTGCTCGACAAGACGCAAGGAGCCGGCGAAGACCCGACCAGCGCACTGCATGCCGCCATCATCAACATTTCCTGCTCCATTCTATTTGGCAAGAGGTTCGACTACGGAGATCCCGTCTTTCAGAAGTTCCTGGAATGCTTTGACAAAAGCGTGCACATTTCCGACGGAATGGCGCCTCTGAACTTCTTCCCGTTTCTCTTGTACATGCCCTGGAAGAGCAGGGCTCGCAAGCAGTTGCGAAACGTGGAGAACTTTCAGAGCTATTTGCGAAAGTGGCTGGACAACGCCCAGAAGAAGTTTGACCCCAGGAACGTCAACAGCTTCGCTGACGCTTACTTCTGTGAGCTGCAGGACAAGAAGAAGTATAAATCACAAACTACGTTCAGCTGTAAGTAGAGCTAGCTTTTTTGTTTTTGTTTTTCTTTGTTCGTTTGTTTGCCTTTTTATGATACTCACAATGAACTGCATGAACAACAAGGCGAATGGTATTTATAGTCGTAGTGTAGGTAGGTAAGTAGTGTTGCTTAATGTCCTCAGATGTCAGTTGACATATTAGGGACAAGCTGAGACCAATGCCGAAGCATGGTTCAATATAGCTTTACGTCCACGGAAACCAGAAGGCTCGTCAGGACGGACAGCCCAGGACGGCCACCTCGACTCTCACACAGCTCCTGAACTATGACGTAGTGTAGCATGCTTTTTTTTTGTTTTGTTTTTTGTTCGCTTCCCTTGTGTTAAAACGTTTTTAGTTCTGTGAGACATGGAAACATCGGAGCAGTAACGGCTGTGGCCCGTTCAAATGGTCCATTATTTTGTAACTCCGCGTAACAGCACAGCCGTTACCCCCTGCGCCACCCACGCTGACTCCCCACCAGGTAATGAGTCGTTGTTACGCGGTAAACACCCCCCTTCCCCTCCCTCCCTCCCTCCCTGAGAGTAAAGGGAGATAACAGATCTTTCTACCAGAGACGATGGCGATGACTCGACGGTAACGATATTATTATTATTATTGATCGCTTTTATATAGCGCTATTCTCCGCTCTCGAGCAGACTCACTGCGCTCGCATGTGATTCTACATGAGTGAATAGCTTTTTTATAGCGCGTTTTTTGAATATCCACCGAAGTGGTGTACTTACACCGCTGGCATGGCTGGTGCCACAAGAAACTGCTGCCATCTCGGATAGAAATGACAACTACGACGGTATTGATAGCTGTGATGATATACAGACCACCACATTCGGAGGCTGATGATCTAATAAGGGAGACTGTTCCAGACAAACGGTGCAGCATAAGAAAAAGATCGGAGCAGTAACGGATCAAGTAAGTGCGTGCGCACAGAGGGAAGACAAAGAATGGAAGTATCAGAAGAAGAGCGTAGCTGGCGGGTTGGTATGAAGGATAATAATTATAAAGGTAAAAGATAATTGTGATCATTTTCAGATGACCAGATGCCGAAGCTGGGGGGCCGGTAGGCGACGTAGAAACGGACAACAACGACCTGTGATAACAATGGCAGCCGTTTTTATGTTGTTCAGATGCCCACCGGCTGATCCTGGCGGGAGACATAATTATTGGTGTGTGGAGCAGAGGCAAGGATACCACACATTGATCGCCTGGAGGGGAGAATGGCGTTGAAAGAGGAAGCGCTAGACGATCTTCCTTGAGAGGGCGAGAGAGGGCCATCGTCAATCAGACGAACATTGGAACCGTTTCAGATACAACATTGGGGAAACTTCTGACAGACGGGGCGGAGCGCATATGGGTTTTTCTGAACGCATAGATACCATCTTGAACTGAACGGAACAGAGACGGCAGTGATGACTGTGACTGATCATATCAGCTGCTGAATCTGACGAGGGACCTTTTTTTTCTTTTTTCTTTTCCTCTTTTTTTCTTTTCTTTTCTGACTGACGAGGGATCTGTCAGTGGGTGGTATAGAGACGACGACCGCAACCGTGATAAATGTGGTTATGTCCTACAGATGATCAGCTGCTGCAACTGGTGGCTGACTTCATGGTTGGTAATACAGAAACGACGTGTGCCACACTGCGCTGGCTCATCGTCTTTCTCGTGCGCTGGCCGCATCTGCAGCAAAGGATGATGGAGGAGATTGAAAGCGTCTACCCCTTCATGGCTACCCCCTCCATAAATGTAAGATCTCCGTCACGTTGACGCCTGCAAACCCGCGATGGGGTACCGCCGACATAGAAATTAAGTGTTTTCGTTTTGGGTGTGTGTGTGTGTGTGTGTGTGTGTGTGTGTGTGTGTGTGTGTGTGTGTGTGTGTGTGTGTGTGTGTGTGTGTGTGTGTGGTGTGTGTGTGTGTGTGCGTGTGTGTGTATGTGGTATGTAGTGTGTGTTATGTGTGTGTGTGCGTGCTGTGTGTGTGTGTGTGTGTGTGTGTGTGTGTGTGTGTGTGTGTGTGTGTGTGTGTGTGTGTGTGTGTGTGTGTTGGTATGTGTTTGTGTATGTGTGTGTGTGTGTGTGTGTGTGTGTGTGTGTGTGTGTGTGTGTGTGTGTGTGTGTATGTGTGGTGTGCATGTGTGTGTGTGTGTGTGTGTGTGTGTGTGCGTGCATGTGTGAGCGCGCGCGAACGCGTGTGTGCGTGTGTATGTTTGTGTTTGTGTGTGTGTGCGTGTGTTTGCTGCTGGGACCCAGTCAGAGTTGTCAGAGGTTTTCTTTATTGTCAATGATGCCAGAATGTCCTAGCCATAAAATTATATGCTTGTTAAACTAGGGCAGTATTGAAGGGACTAACGCTTCGAAAATGTCTGTTTGGTGTTTGTGCGTGTATTGTTTGTTTTATATTTGTGTATGGATTGAGAAAGGGTTTACATATGAGACGAGTTTCGAAATATGCATTTACTTATGACAGTGTTTGGTCTTCCTAAGGTGACCCAGTGTGCTTGACAGGACGTTAAAATCCAATTGCTAGCTTTTAACTGTCTTTGATAATTTGTCTGTGTACAACATGTTCTATCGCCCTGATATAACCGCACTGGCTGACTGTGCGTAAAACACCAGTTTACTTACTTACTTACATCATGTTCTGCTCGTATGTTTGGATCGACTTAGTAGGTCTGAATGTGCTTTCGTTTTACACACGGGAAGCGTCTTAAAATATTTTTGACTGCATGACAGCGTTTTGCTGTCCTGAGGTGCTACTGTGCTGCTAACAAGAGGCTAAAATCCCGTTAAGAACCGACTAACTGTAACTACGCATACTGTCCCACCTAGGACCAGAGCTTCATGCCGTTCGTGGAAGCCACCATCCTGGAGACGTTGAGGTTCGCGGACATCAACCCCTACTCCGTCACTCACGCCGCCTGCGAGGACGTGGAGATGAAGGGTCTGGTGATCCCCAAGGGCAGCATCATCGTCCCCAACATCCACTCCGTGCACCACGACCCCGCCCTGTGGGGCGACCCGGAGTCGTTCAGGCCCGAGAGATTCCTGGACGAGAATGGGGTTGTGGTGAAACCGGAGAACCTCATCCCCTTCTTTCTGGGTCAGTTTGTAGTTGGCGATATTTGTTTTCTTGTCTTGACTCACACGGAAAAGGAATGAGTGAACAGCTGCTGATGAGGCTGACAAAATAGAACAGCTCTAGAGAAATGTACTCACCTATACGACGACACATATTGAACAACTAAAAAAACAAGCGCTTTATATGTCGTCGTATAGGTGAGCACATTTCTCTAGAGCTGTTCTATTCACTGGAAAAAGAAAAGTGTGTCTCTGTAATGATCAGTGTCGGCAAAACGTTTCGGGACGCATAAATCAAGGTCTCGTCTGTTGTGAAGTCAGATGGTGTCAGACTCAAACCTTCTTCCCTTTAAAGCCTGCAGCTGGTCAGAATATAGCCATACAGTGATACACATCTCGCCCACAGCCAGGAATTCTTTTATGATATCTACCTTCCTGGTCTATTCGATTTCATTTTTTCAACTACTCTCCCTAGCCTTTCCTTGTGTTTGGCACCGGCTAATGCAGGATTCCGTGTGGACCCCAGAGTAAAATAGGTACGCTGCTTAACGTCACAAGCGTTTGATGCAGGCTGCCGTGTTGTGAGCCCACGAAATATAAATGGGCTCCAAAGCAGGCATTTTTCCTCACCACTCTCAGCGTTGATAACTGGATCCGAACACATAAAAGGTTCAAAAGAACGCTGTTTATTAGGACAAGACAAAAACCATCAAGTGTGTGGATCTCGTTTTAGAACATTAGCAGTCATTTTTGTTTCAGATTTTTGTTGATAACTGGTTCAGTTTGGGGATGGTTTGGGGATGGTTATATGCAGTTTACGCGCGTGTTTAACAAAGATCTCTTATAGAGCTTCTTGTTGGCCAAAATCCAGCTCCAATCTTTAAAGGGGAACCGAGGAGAAGAAGAAGCATCGACAGGAATGGAATACGTTTTTGAAAAAAAGAGAAAGAGACGCACAGCATTCTTCCAACCGATGTCAGGTCCAGTTTGTTAAAACCGACGAAAGATTCGAAAATACGTCAGTGAGCGCCGCATGTTGAATGTAGACGGATGCATAGGGAGAGAGGAGAAGAGGGCGGGAGGAGGAGGGGGAAAGGGGGGGGGGGGCATGAGAGATCCAGGCAAAGAAAGGGGATTGGGGAGGGGGGGGGGGGTGTGTGTGTGTGAGAAAACAGTCAATTTGTTGTTGTTGTTGTTGTTGTTGGGAGTATCGATCATTTACTGATGTATTTGAGTGGGCGAGCGGGGACTGAATGGTGCGCGCATGTGTGTGTGTGTGTGTGTGTGTGTGTGTGTGTGTGTGTGTGTGTGTGTGTGTGTGGTGTGTGTGTGTGTGTGTGTGTGTGTGTGTGTGTGTGTGTATGTGTGTGTGTGGGCGCGCGTGTGCATTTCAGTGCACATGTGTACGTCACGTGTGTTCGTCCACAGATGAATTTGTGCATGTGTTCGCACGCGGATTTGTGTATAAAGTATATGTGTGAGCATGTACATACACATCTGTTTGTATGCACGTGTGTGCATATAATACGTTTCCACGTTCTTTCGCACGCGTGATGTGTGTGTGTGCGTGCGTGCGCGCGTGTGTGTGTGTGGTGGGGGGGAGGCACGTGTGTGTGTGTGTGTGTGTGTGTGTGTGTGTGTGTGCGTGTGTGTGTGTGTGAATGTGTGCGTGCGCGTGTGTGTGCGTGCGTGCGTGCGGGGGGGGGGGGGGGGGGGCACGTGTGCTCGCGCGCGCGCATGTGCGTGCATGCGAGTTTGTGTGTGTGCGCGCGTGCGTGTGTACGTGCCCCCCCCTCCCGCCCCCACCCCCACAACCACCACCACCCCTCAAAATGACATCATCGATCACCTCCGCATGTAACCAACACAATCTCTTTGACACTGTGGCAGGCAAGAGATCGTGCCCTGGGGAATTCCTAGCCAAGATGGAGCTCTTCCAGTTCATCATCACCATACTGCAACGCTACGAGCTGAAACCGGCCGAGCTGACGAAGATACCCAGGGCGGGAGGACGTGTGGGCATCACTTACGTCCCGCCCCCCTACAAGATCCGATTCATCAGACGCGCTCATTAGATCTAAGAAAGTGGAAAGAATGTCCAAACGTCGGATCAGAATGGAACTTATACTGAGCGCTGAAGTGCTAGCTGGACGGAACAATAAGCCTAGCCCCGTGCGGGAGGCTTAGTCTTCAGATTCAGATTCAGATTCAGATTCTTTATTCACCAAGTTTTACAGCAAGGAAAGTGTCTCGAAAGCGGTAAGCATACAAAACATAAACAAACAAAACAACACTGACATACAGCAACTAGCAACCCATTTGCACTAAAAAAACAACACCCAAACGCACACCTGCGCGCACACGCACATACACACACCTGCACGAGCGCGCACGCACGCACGCACGCACGCACGCACGCACGCACGCACGCACGCACACACACACACACACACACACACACACACACACACACACTTCTGTGTTTAATCTGGCAACGTTATCGGACAGAATAGCAAAGACATGCTCCGGCGGATGAAGAAAAAATAAAGAAAAGAAGAGAGAAAAAAAAGTACATCGGGCCCACGTGCGCCTGACAGCACTAGTGAAAGACCAATGGGCAGTTGGGAATGGAAATGGACTAAGAAGGGACAGAGTATAGGCTGCGTTAGCGAGTTTTTTAGGGACAACGTCTCAAAAACTGCATACACTGGTGTGACTGATTGCGGTTCGATTTTCCCGGAAGGGATAAATAAGATATAGTAAAAAAAAAAAAAAAAAAAAAGGACAGAAAAAGAAGAAGACTTTCCTGAAACGGGTCAGAAAAGTGCAGTAAAGAAGGGACATAAGAAGAAGAATTCCCCGTAAGGGATCAGTAAGGTGTAGTAGTAAATGTCTGTGTCATTATTATTATGTCTGTAGGTAACACTCAAATAAACATACTGCTTTTGTGTTTCCTGTACTTATTTGTTGAACTTATGATTACGATGAATAAATAAATTTTGTTTAAACCAAGAGAAGGGATCGATAAGGGATCGATACAGTGTAGTAAAAAAAAAAAAGTATAGAAGAAAAAGAAGGCATTCACTTAAAGGGATAATACGATGCAGTAAAGAAAGGACAGAAGAAGAAAGAAGAAGAAGACTTTCCCGCAAGAGATCAGTAAGGTGTTGTAAAGAAAGTGAGAAGAAGACTTTCCCGTAAAGAAAGGACAGAGGAAGAAGCTTTCCCAAAAAGAAAGGACAGAGGAAGAAGAAAACTTTCCCGTAAGGGATCAATAAAGTGTATTAAAGAAAGGACAGAAGAAGAAGATGACTTTCCCGTAAGGGATCAATAAAGTGTAGTACAAAAAGGAAACAAGAAGATTTTCTCGTGAGGGGTCAATACGGAGTAGTAAAGATCTGTGACGGGTCAATACGGAGTAGTAAAGATCTGTGAGGGGTCAATACGGAGTAGTAAAGATCTGTGACGGGTCAATAAAGTGTAGTAAACAAAGGACAGAAGAAGAAGACTTTCCTATAAGGGGCCAGTAAGGTGCAGTGGTCAATAAAGTGTAGCAAAGAAAGGACATACAAAGAAGACTTCCAGTAAGGGGTAAAGAACGGACAGCAGAAGATTCTCCCGCAAAGGATCAGTAAGGGGCAGTAAAGAAAGTAGTAAAGAAGCAGAAGACTTTTCTGTAAGGGATCAGCAAGGCGTTGAAAGGACATAAGAAGAACTTCCCGTAGAAAGGACATAAGAAGACTTTCCCGTAAGGGATCAATAAGGTGTAGTATAGAAAGGACAAAATAAGAAGACTTTCCCGTAAAGGGGTCAGTAAGGTTTAGTAAAGAAACGACCGCAGAAGACGTAATGAAAAGGAAAAGGTGTAGAAAAGAAAGGGCAGAAGAAGTAGAAGACTTTCCTGAAACGAGTGAAAAAGATGTGGTAATGAAAAGAGAAGAAGAATTGCCCGTGAGGCCTGAACAAGGTGCAGAAAATAAAGGAGGGAGGGAGAAACCTCTCCCGTAAGAGACCGACAAGGTGAAATAAAGGGCAGAAAAAGATGTCTTTCTTGTAAGGTATTAATGTTAATGTAAACATAAAACATGAAAAAAATTAAAAAGAAGAAGAAAGAGAAGAATTTAAACACGAAAGAAGAACGACAAGAGCGGGAGAAGAAAAATAAGAAAATGCAGACAAAACTTTGTGTTCAATTGGCACTTCTTCATATGTTTCAAATGGAGTCACTGTATCGTCAGAGCAGGTTCAGAGAGCTAACAGATTGTACGCTGAGGTTTTTGTATAAAAGATGTGACGCTGTTGTGCGGTTCAGGCGGGGTTGTTAACTCCCTTGACTTTTGCCCAGCATCGCTTAAGTCCCTTGGCTGCTTTTACTTTCGGTGCGTACTTTTGTTTACAATGGAAGGCGGTGACAGCGAATTTGCGAATTTTACACTGCCAACTTTAAAGACATTTTTGGAGGCCCGTAGTCAGAATGTGTCTGGCAACAAGCAATAACTTGTTTCTCGTGCTATAGGATGCCCCACGAACTCGCGATCTTCTGGCCAGCCAAAAAAACGACGCAAAGACACTTTTTTCCCACCCTCCATCCCCTTTCCCCGGTAATTTGGTGGCATTTGTACTGCTTCGCAATCCTAGGTTCAACTTCCATTGCTATACACAGCGTGAAGCAACGCCTACTCAGAAATCGGCCCGGAAGTGACGCTGCGACCTCTCGCGACTTCTTGCGCGAAAGATTACGAAGGGCATTCACTCGTGCAAAGTAGCTTCACTGAACCGCCCAATAAGATAAAGGTGGAAAACAGTTACTCTTTTGACATCGCGTACCGCTGTAAATATGTAAATATCTATATCTATGTGTACTCTCAACGTTGATCACTGAACATGTGTTTCATGCTATTTGATTTGAGTCACGTACCTTTGAAGGGCAGGATGTAGTCTGGCTTGCGCCCATAATTTCGAACGATAAACTTTTCAGCAGCAATAAAAACACCTGGTTTAGAGATGTATGTTGGCAAGCACGCATGAAGACAAGACTTTATACCTGATCTTTGTTCGAAAAAAAGCGAGCAAGCAGCTCTTTATGGTCCCGATTCTCGTGGACTAGAACACGTGCAAACAAACCTCAGATGCACAGAGCATAAGGTTGAAATGACACGGGATGGGGAAAATGGTAGAAAGCCAAGCAAATCTTTCGCAAAACTAACTGGAAGCAAGCAAGATTTGTGTCAAGGTCGACATCTGCCCGCCTCCTTGACCTGTGAACTTGCATGTCATTTTGGAGCGGCCATGCTATTTGAACATTACGCCGGTAGGTGAGAAGTGTGCTGAATCCATACAACTGTGTTTATTTTTGGAAGTAGGGCAGTTTGTTTGTTTTCTTTTCTTTTTTTCTTGTCTTTTTTATTTGTATATTTCATTCATGCACTTATGTTCCGGTTTTTGGCTTGATAGTTCGGGTTGTTTATTCATCCTGTGTTTTATTCACCTGGTTTCAATGATTTGCTATGTTTGCTGCAAAAGGAGATGTTGTAAGGGAGTTGTGGTTCGAATGCCGCTTGTATCGCTTGTCATTTGCTGTCTGAAGTTAATGTGATTAATATCATATCAAGAGAAATCATCAGTTGCAGTCAAGAAATACTGGTGTTATTTCTTTTGGAATCACAATATCCCCTACTTTTTTCTTTTCTTTTTTCATCCCAATATTTTATTAAGACATTCAGAACTCACTGAACTTACGGGCCAGAGAGAGAGAGAGAGAGACGGACAGACAGACAGACAGACAGACAGACAGACAGGCAGGCAGGCAGACAGGCAGACAGACAGACAGACAGACAGACAGAGAGAGAGCAAAACTAAAATAACGAAATCGTCAACAATTGTTTTGTACATCCTGGATGTACCCTTATCCAGGGTATAAGGATATTTATTCACTGTGACATAAACATGTGCGTAGGAATTTGTCTTGGTGATATTCCATTCACACATGTGCATTACCTGATAGTCCTTGTACAAATAATTATAAATAAATAAGAATTCAATTAAACTATGTATAAATCTCATTTGTGCAGTGTAAGGTACATGGGTACGCGCGCGCGCGCTCACACACACACACACACACACACACACACACACACACACACACACACACACACACACACACGCACACACGCACTGACATACAACAAATATACACAGTTCCACACAGACGGGTGCTAGCATCCTGCACATCCGGTTGCAAACCATGCACACCAGCACAAACCATCACCTAGGTCACAGTCGCGTAACTGTTATAATTACGCAATGCATGCGTTACGGGAGATCACAAACAAATTCGTACGGAACAAATCCTGTAAAACGATTGTCTAAAAAACACTAAAAGTAACTGTCCAACAAACCGTTCAACATGAACATTTCTGGCTGCTATTAATTAGCACACACCCTTTTTTCTTCTTTTTTTTCCCCTGTGATGTTTTGGAATTGTACAACGGAGAGGATCTTTTCAAATTAAACAGTTTGTTCTCTCACAAGGCTGTTTGTTTTCCTTGTTTTTGTGTGTATAATGTGCGAGCGACCGCGCGCGCGTGTGTGTATATGAGCGAGTGCGAGGGAGAGATTGTATTATGTGTGAGTCTTTTGATTAGCTTCAGCGAAGCACAAGGCCTTTTGACTAGCACGAAAAAATTGACATTCTGAAGACTCTAACACTTTTAATACAAGCTGGATTATTTTGGAGTTTTTACCTTAATCCACCGGATTCTGGCGTGGACTACAGGATCTTGCGTGCATGAATATACACACGGGGGACCTCGGGTTATAGTCTCATTCGAAGGACTCGTAGAGTCGGCACAGAATTTGACTCCGGAGAGGTTTCGGGGCGGGCGCAAAGCCTAGCACGTAAGAATACAACACAATACAATATAACTTTATTGCCAAGTGTCAATACACTGATTGCACGAGGAATGTTTTATGGTGCCAAGTACACTCATAGTCACACATTCACTCCAATCATAAAACATTTATTTACAAGAACAGCAAACAAACATCCTTGTAAAAAGTCATTCATAGATAAAAACATGAAAAATCCCACAGGCATCAAGCTGTGCATATCACATAAAATTGCCACTTCCCGAGGACTCCCTCTTAAAAAGTTACCGTCCTAATAAAAACAATTATAAGAATTATCTACAACAAATTAATTAGTTAATTAATTAACCCCGCCGGCTTACTCCGCTGGCCACTATCACCCATCCATTTGTTCACCACGCTCGATGGCGCTGAACTTTGGTTTTCGACGGCGAGTGCTCATGTTCTGCGCCACCGACTCTCCTAATGATCACTGCAGGGAATACGTTTCACTATTTCAGTCACCACACCACAGCCGGCATGGTGTCAGCCACATAAGACATGTTAGCCACTACATCACATCAGGCCTAATGCCAGCCACCACACCACATCAGGCATGGTGTCAGCCACATAAGACATGTTAGCCAGTACATCACATCAGGCCTAATGCCAGCCACCAGACCACATCAGGCATGATGTCAGCCAGCACACCATATCAGGCCTAATGCCAGCCACCACACCACATCAGGCATGGTGTCAGCCACCACACCACATCAGGCATGATGTCAGCCATCACACCACACCAGGCCTAATGCCAGCTACCACACCACATCAGGCACGGTGTCAGCCATCACACCACACCAGGCCTAATGCCAGCCACCACACCACATCAGGCATGATGTCAGCCACCACACCACATCAGGCCTAATGCCAGCCACCACACCGCATCAGGCATGGTGTCAGCCACATAAGACAAGTCAGCCATCATACCACACCAGGCATGATGCCAGCCAGCACACCGTATCAGGCCTAATGCCAGCCACCACACCACATCAGGCATGGTGTCAGCCACCACACCACATCAGGCATGGTGTCAGCCACCACACCACATCAGGCCTAATGCCAGCCACCACACCACATCAGGCATGGTGTCAGCCACCACACCACATCAGGCCTAATGCCAGCCACCACACCACATCAGGCATGGTGTCAGCCACCACACCACATCAGGCATGGTGTCAGCCACCACACCACATCAGGCATGATGCCAGCCACCACACCACATCAGGCATGGTGTCAGCCACCACACCACATCAGGCATGATATCAGCCACCACACCACATCAGGCATGGTGTCAGCCACCACACCACATCAGGCCTAATGCCAGCCACCACACCACATCAGGCCTAATGCCAGCCACCACACCACATCAGGCATGATGCCAGCCACCACACCACATCAGGCATGGTGCCAGCCACCACACCACATCAGGCATGATGCCAGCCACCACACCACATCAGGCATGGTGTCAGCCACCACACCACATCAGGCATGGTGCCAGCCACCACACCACATCAGGCATGGTGCCAGCCACCACACCACATCAGGCATGGTGCCAGCCACCACACCACATCAGGCCTAAGGCCAGCCACCACACCACATCAGGCCTAATGCCAGCCACCACATAACTCCAGGCATCATGTCAGCCACCACACCATGTAGGACATGATGTCAGTCACAAGCCTAGTATCATCCGGGCATTACATCGTGTGCGTGCGCGCGTGTGTGTGTGTGTGTGCGTGCGTGCGTGCGCGCGTGCGTGCGTGTCTGCGTGTGTGTGTGTGTGTGTGTGTGTGTGTGTGTGTGTGTGTGTGTGTGTGTGTGTGTGTGTGTGTGTGCGCGCGCGCGCGCACGCGCAGGTACGTGCACGCGTGTGCTCTTTGAAATTCATCTCGTCAATAGGTTTCGCAAGCATATCCGAACAAGACCCTCAGCATCTGCAAGACGGTGGCGCCGGGTGGGTGCAGGTACTGGTTTTCGCTGGCGATGGTCATGGGCCAGAAGTCCAAGAGCCAGACACGGTCGTACAGGTCCCGGAACTCTTCCTTGAGGATGGCGAGGAACCAGGGCCCGAACTTGTCCCCGAACTGCGCGTGGTTTTCGCTGCCGTCGTACACCACGTGCGGGCCGCGGAGAAAGACCTTGGCCTTGGGGTGTGTCTCCAGGAACTCGGCAACTGCACGCTTGGCTAAGCGTACTCGGTCCCTGGGACGGGTATGGGGGTGGGAGGGGGGGGGAGGGGGGGGAGAGATTATTACAATGCAATGCACAGTGCAAATACAGTTTTTAAAAAAAAATACATGTATTTTTATATATTTTTTCTTCCCTTTTTGTTGTTGTTGTTGTCTGCGCAGAAAAATTATTTGCTTTTGCTTTGTCATCTGCGTAAAAGAAATATTAATTTGCAATAAAACATTCGCGACTTCAATAAATATGGAGCTAAACGCAAACAGTATTTAACTCACGCACGCACACACTCACACAGAAGTTTGCTTCCTGGCTCAGCAGTCGTTTCAAACACTGAACAAATATTTCAATTAAAAATTGTTTTAAAAAATAAAAAGAGAGAAAAGAAACACACACACACACACACACCCACACCCCAACACACACACACACACACACACACACACACACACACCCCTACACAAACAACAACAATAACGACGACGACGACGACAACAACAACAACAACAGTGACAGCAACAACAACAACAACAACAACAACAAACCCAACAACAACAAAAAGCAAACAAAACAACAGCAACACAATTTAAAAAATCTACACGTGTAGGTTGCTCAACAGCAATGAATGCCAGAGTCACCGAACCCAAGATCCCTTTGCATTGTTCTCATCAGCATAATTATCAATTCTTATAGAGCCCCATAACAGCACGGATTGCTTCGATCCTTCCCTGTGGAATACGTAACTGCGGTGGCCGCTGCTGATAGATTTCACAAGATTTCAAAGCCCCGATTTGGCCCAGCGGTAAGGCGTTAAGCTGGTAAGCAGAAGGGTCTCGGCTCGATTCCGTTTCGGTTCTCCTTTCTCTTCAAAAAGGTTGTGGTTTGTGGACACTGTCTTGCGACTTTGTCCCTCACAATTATTGAAACATTAAAATGGCTCTCATCGCTGCCCATCTCAACGCAGGAGTCACTCTGGTGGTGACCGTGTAGCGATAGGTATATAATCTCCCTCTTCACCCACCCCCATTGGCCCGTCCCTAATAAGCCTTAGGGTTTCTGTGGACGTAAAGCACCAAGGAAGAAGAAGAAGACACCTCTATTCGCCTATCCCTAGTAAGCCTTATGGTTTCTGTGGACGTAAAGCACCATGAGAGAAGACACCTCCATTCGTCTGTCCCTAGTAGGCCCTATGGTTTCTGTGGACGTAATGGAACCACGAGAGAAGACACCTCTATTCGCCTATCCCTAGTAAGCCTTATGGTTTCTGTGGAAGTAAAACCTACGGAAGAAGACGACACCTCCATTCGCCTGTCCTTAGTAAGCCTTATGGTTTCTGTGGAAGTAAAACCTACGGAAGAAGACGACACCCCATTCGCCTGCCCCTTAGAAAGCCTTATGGTTTCTGTGGAAGTAAAACCTACGGAAGAAGACGACACCCATTCGCCTGTCCTTAGTAAGCCTTATGGTTTCTGTGGAAGTAAAACCTACGGAAGAAGACGACACCTCCATTCGCCTGTCCATAGTAAGCCTTATGGTTTCTATGGACGTAAAACATTATGGAAGAAGACGACAGCTCCATTCGCCTGTCCATAATAAGCCCTATGGTTTCTGTGGAAGTAAAGCACCACGAGAGAAGAAGAAGGCGAAGCGTGCTCACCGGAAGACGGCCATGGGGTAGAAGCCGAAGTGCAGCCAGTAGTGCAGCACGATGATGTAGTGGTGGTGCTGCGGCAGACGCTGCAGGGCTTGCGGCACGGACAGCGTCGTCACGCCAAAGCTCGTCCCCGTGTTGAAAGGGCGGGCGTGGGGGGCGAACAGCACGGAGCTGTTCAACTTTGGTACCTGTCGTCACACACACACGCACACACACACACACACACACACACACACACACACACACACACACACACACACGCACGCAGCACGACGCACCACAAAACACACACACACCCACACACACACCACCACACACACACCACACACACACACACACCCACACACACACACACACACCCCGCATCACGCATCACACAACACACACACGCATGCCACCACCCCACCACACCCCACACACACACACACACACAACACACACACACACGAAACGCACGCACCCACGCACCCAGACGCACGCACAAAACAGACAGAGAGAAAATTGTTTATGTATACTGAAGCGAGAGGGGAAGAGCAGAAGCGAGGAGAGAGAGAGACGGGACGACGAGAGACGAGAGAGAGAGGAGGAGGGGAGAGGAGAGAGAGAAAAGAGAGAGAGAGAGAGAGAGAGAGAGAGGGGAGAGAGAGAACGAACGAACGAACGAAAGGTTTATTAAAACTAGGCCGTCTGCCCATGTCAAACAGGGAGGTGGGGGGTGGGGGGACATTTTTTGTGCATAAACAATCTTAGCATCAAAACATTACGACAGAGATTCTCACCCACACACCACACACACGCACCCGCACGCACACGTACCTACGCACGCATACACGCAAACTCGAGCACACTCACACACGCGCGCACCCATACTCGCGCGCCGCCTCACTCCCAACCCCAAAACACCAAACACACACACACACACACAACAAAAATATATATATATTACACACGCGAGTGCCCTTGGAAGTACAAAAATGAGGGACAAAAATAAACAGCAATACAAAAGCATGTGGCTCACAATACCCGATCAAGCTAGGATCGCGTTGCTAATACTATTGGCTCTTAGCTCGAAGGCCTTGGAAAATAGATTGCAAGTGGAAAGGATAGTCTTGTATCTGCTAACAGGATTGCCACCTTAAAAGCAGAAGGGCGGTTATAAAACTTAGAAGGCAAATAAGCTTCTCTTAGCGTTTTATATTTTGGGCATACTAACAAAAATGAATTTCTGATTCGTTGGTGTCGCAAAATGGACAGGTAAAAATGTCTGGTGTTTTTTTGTGAATATCGCAGACGATGTGTTTTTAAAGGGGATACGCCTAGTCTGAATCTGACCAAATGCTTTCTTAAAACAGCTTTTTTAACAGTAAACAAATAATCTGCAAGAGAATGACTTTTTTAAAATGTGGAATAGAAGGCAAGACGATCCTTTGAAGCCATGGCACTGTACCAGTCTTGAAGACAGCAGTCAATTAATCGCTGTCTAAACTCGCACAAAAATCTTTTCGTTTACAGACTCCCTGGTTTTCCCAAACGAAGCCGAAGCCGTATCGATACAATGTAAAACAAACATAAGAAACCCAGTTATTCTTGTTCTTACAATGTAAGTCATAAAGCATTTTGTATGATTTGGAAGGGAGGCGGTTGTCTGGCATTCTTACAAGGTTCAGCCAATATTTAATACATCTTGTGTATGTGTTAACATAAAGAGGATATCTACCAGTTTCCCCATAAACTAGTGCGCTTGGTGTTCTTGTGCTAACATTCAAAAATCGTTTGATAGCAAACAGATGTACTCTTTCAATTATACTATAGTCAGCCATAATTCCCCAAACCTCAGACCCATAGGTTAGCATTGGTTGGATTTGGCAATCAAATAGCTTAAAGAATAATTTGGGACATTGCTCTCCCAGCCTCCACAGTAGTCTAAGAATACCCAGTGCACCTTTCCTGGCTCTGTCGGACATATTTTTAAGCGCATACGAAAATGTTAAGCCAGTGGAAAATATTATACCTAAGTATTTGTAGTGGTTAACAATTTTCAGTTTGATACTGTCATAAAACCATTTCTCTCTAGCAGCTATGTATCCGCCGTTTCTAAAAATAACTACTTGGGATTTTTCAAAGTTAACAACAAGGTGTAATCTTTTTGCCGTGTCCCTTAAAACATTGAGCTGTTGTTGGAGGCCAACAATGGTGTTAGACAGGAGAACAACATCATCTGCAAAAAGCATAATCAAAATTTGTAGGATATCTGGTGATAGTGTGATACCGTGTTTGCCTTTTAGAACAATTTCGTTGGCAAGTTCGTTAATAAGAAGGGAGAACAATATTGGGCTACAGCTGTCCCCTTGTTTGAGGCCTCGACTACACATGAATGCTTCAGTGAGATCACCACCTACTCGAACTCTGGCCTTAACAACTTCATACATACTTTTGACTGCCTTATACATTTTGCCTCTGATACCATTTTTCTTGAGAATTAACCATAGAGTATTCCTATCAATTAAGTCAAACGCTTTCTTAAAATCAATAAAACAAACGTATAATTTCCCATGGTTAAGGAGTTGTTTCTGTACCAAAGCTAAGAGCGTGAATACATGGTCGATTGTACTATAGCCTTGTCTGAAGCCAGCTTGTGCTTCATTTAGCATTTTTTTGTCTTCAATCCATTGAGTGAGACTTTTATTTAAAATAAGCTATATAATTTACCACCCACATTTAGCAATGATATTCCTCTATAGTTATTGGGAGAATTAACGTCACCTTTTTTGTATATTGAAAGAATAACCGATTCAGACCATTCGGAAGGAAACGTACCTGTATTAAATAATTTATTGAAGTATTCGGTCAAGAAATGTAAAACACAAGGGGCTGAATATCTGAAAAATTCGCTACTTAGTCCATCTGGGCCAGCAGCCTTATTGTCCTTTAACGCTTTAATTGCAGCCTGTACCTCTGAGACAGAAATGACGCCGTCCAGTGTGTCGACAGATTCCACAGGTCCAAAAGTACTTGCTAAAGCATTATTCTCAACTTCGTTATCACTTACAGAGAGAGATTCACAGTCTAAAACTTTATTAAAGTGATCAAACCATTCTTGAGATGTAACTGAACTGATGTGCTGTTCTTTCTTCATTATGGATTTGATCGTACTCCAGAACTTTCTAGCATCCTTCGCGTTTTCTTCCAGCGTTTTAATGATGTTTTCTTTATGGACAGCCCTTTTTTCTTTCAAAAGTTGTTTGTATTCTCTTCTTCCCTTTAGTGTAATTAATTCTGAATTCATTGCTATTGGAATCACTTTTCACTGCATTAAATTTTCTTAACGCCTTACGGACGACACGACGTTTTTCGGTGCATTCAAGGTCGAACCAAGGTTTTCCACTAATATTACCGCTTGTAACTGTCCTTTTCATACAGTCTCCTGCGAATTTGACAGCACTGTTAAACATTTTGACAGCAGCTTCAACGTCATCATTAATAAGTTCAGTGGCCTGTGTAAAAAGCGCAGATACTTCTTTCGTAAAAAACATGTCGTAATAATCTTGTGCCTTGTTCGCGTCCCATATGTACTTTTGTATTTTTACTTTTCTCTGTCGTTCGACAGAAACATCATTCTTACCTACAAGTTCAAGTTCTAGCTCTACAGGCATATGTTTTGATTCAATATTAGGAATCACCGCTAGACGGGTTCCCAAGTGAACAAGGCATCTTGAAAGCAAAAAATAATCAATTACACTCGAACCGTTACGTGCTATATAGGTGTAGTTACCCTCCTTGTCTCCTGGCAAACATCCATTCAAAATCACTAAGTTAAATTGTTCGCATATACACAGAAGGTATCGGCCAAAGTCATTTGTATGCACATCTTTAGACTGTCTGCAATATTGATTCTGTGCATCCTCATTATCATTTCCCATATCTAAAACACTGTCTGGTAGTACACATTCGTTTGCATTAGAGTTCCCGTTCTTGCATTTAAGTCACCAAACACCAGGAAAGGGAGTTCACCGTGTTGTTCAATAATGTCAAAAATACAGTTTTCAACCAGTGACATTCCATTCTCAATTTCACAATCTTTATAATATATACTATTTGACGGGGGCGAATAAACTCCTAGCAAAATACAGTCTTTGTCTAGCCCAGATAATTCTTTTGAAAGCTGGAGTACAACACAATAATCATACTCTACATGAATTTGCTTGACGAATCTAGCAAACTGTTTCCTAACCAGTAAGGCAACACAACCCGAGAGACGCCCTGTTGGAGCGTCGGTGAGTTTTATACCTGGAGAGGCAAAAACAGTATGCAAAGGAAACAGGTGGGAGGGGAAATCAACCAAAAAGGGTTTTTGTCAGGAGCACAAAATCGTAAGCCGATATAAGGGACCTAACACTTTGTTGCAAAATGGTGGAAAGACCTTCGACATTTAAGTCAGGAACGAAAGAGATTTTGGGGGGGCCCGAGCACTGTTGACTGTGACATGGGCAGGGCCGAGTCCCTAGCTGTTAACTCTTGCTGAATCGTCATCGCATCGTGATGACCTCTTGGGACCTAAACGTCTAAAGCTGTCTGTAAGGTGTGTTTGCCTACTCAGAGTCTTGCTGCGTGTCTGAGGGACCCGCTTCTGGGTTTCATCCTCAAACGAAACACTACTCGCTTCTAGATCATCTACTCCCGTTCGGTTTGTTTCGTCTTTTTTCTTTAATGTTTGGACTGGGGACTCGACATCGTTCATATCGTATGATAAAAGGCTACTGTTGATGGGGGTTGGGCTTAAGTCTGAGACTGGATCTGTTGCAGGGGGTCGAGGGTCCCGAGTCAGGTACATGGGCGGACTCTCGCAGTGGTTACTCTCACTGTGGCTAGAGTATGACTGGTTACGTGCAGACTGGGACTGGTCGGGGCTGGAGTCTGGCTGACCGGGGCTGGAGTCAGTCCGGGCCGAGCCAGCCCGACGCTCACCAGCGTGAGGTTGGCAGGAGGCTGGATCGGGCTGGTCAGTGTCGGCTTCCGACCAGCTCAAAGAGAGCTCGAGATGTCGAGGAGAGGACTCTGATCGCTGAAGAGCAGTCTCGGGCTGACGAGGGTCGGTCTCGGGCTGTGGAGGATCGGTCTCTAGGTGTCGACAGGCAGTCTCGGGTTCATAAAGGGCGGTCGCGGGCACACGAGGGCCGGTCTCTGGGTGTCGACAGGCAGTCTCGGGCTGTCGAGGGGCGGTCTCAGGCTGATGAGGGGCGGTCTCAGGTTGATGAGGGTCGGTCTCGGGCTGAAGAGGGTCGGTCTCGGGCTGACGAGTTTCGGTCTCAGGCTGGCAAAGGGCCGTGTCGGGCTGACAACGGGCAGCTCGGGCTGATGAGGGGCGGTGTCGGACTGATGGGGAGCGGGTACGGCTTCACGAGAGGGGGTCTGTGGTTGACGAGAGACAGTCTCAAGCTGAGGGTAGACAGTCTCGGACTGCCGGGGGGCGCGCCCTGTCAGAGAGAGAGAGAGAGAGACAGAGAGACAGAGACAGAGACAAGACAGAGACAGAGACAGAGACACAGAGAGAGAGAGAGAGAGAGAAAAAAAACACACACACACCACAAAACACCACACACACACACAGAAACAGAGAGAGACAGAGAGAGACACAGAGACAGGGAAACAGAGAGAGAGAGAGAGAGAGACAGACAGACAGACAGACAGACGGCAGACAGACGGAGACAGACAGGACAGACAGACAGACAGACAGACAGACAGACATTCACTCTTATTAACCTCCCGACTGTTTCTCCTTCTGCTCACGGAACGCTGGCAGTCAACTTTGATATAGTTTTCCCCTTACCCATTATTACAAAGCCCGCCCCCAGTACAAAGTTACCTGCAGAAGTATAGGGGCATGCCAATGCGTGTTCGTTTCGTCCGAGCCTAGAATCGACGCCAGCATCACAAACATCATCCTCATGTTGGAATCGCCCTGCATCAGCAGCGAGGTGTTGCGCAAACAGCTCCTCAGTGCGTCCATGTTAAGGTTGTGCAGTGCGCAAGTGTCCGGGTACCAGGCTCCGGCTTTGAGCCAGCCTCGTTGTGAGGGCAGTTCCCAGCTTTCGCGCCGCGGCCTTTTCCAACATGGCGGCAGCTGAGGTGAAGGAGGGCCTGATAAAGAACGCATACAGCATACTGTTATTAGCGTGGAAGGGGAATGTAATGTAAAAAGAGTTTTTGTAAGGCGGTTACACCTAACGTGAGCCCGAAGCGCACAGTACAGAAGCAATAAGATCCAACAAATATGTACACAACCTAAGCACAATCAATCCTACTAATTAAACACAGTACAACACTTCATTTAACATCTTGCTCGTCATATGCAACACACGCCGCGCGCGCGCGCGCGCGCACACACACACACACACACACACACACACACACACACACACACACACACACACACACACCACACACAACACACAACCACACACACACCACACACACCACACACACACCCCACAACACACACCACACACACAACCACCAACACACACACACACACACATACACACACACACACACACACACACACACACACACACACACACACACACACACACACACAACACACACACACACACACACACAACACACATACCACACACACACACACACACACACACACACACACTCACACGAAACCAATGGCACTGGTGAGATACTTCAGATATAATCAACTCAGTCTGACAGGCAGGCAGACCAACCGACCAAACAGAGAGTCGACAAACAAGGGAGTTAATTAGCGCTCCAAAGACGTCACACAAACACAACAACAACAAAGACCTGAGTCGCCTCCGGTAACTCTCACCTGGCATGCGAGTAAATACAAGGTACATAAACTCCACCAGAGGTACAGCCTCAAACAACCGAAAGATCAGATCCAAAGATATAAACGGTTGAAAAGACTGCTGATTTAATATGACAATAAAAAAACATGTGCGAATTTTCGGGGTAAGCCCCCTTTTTGAAAGCCGCTCAACAACAGTCAAACGGTGATAAGTAAGTGAACATGGTACTTAACGTCCACAGAAACCGTACGGCTTATTAGGGACGGGGAGAAGGGGGGGGGGGGGGGGGGGGGGGGGGGGGGGGGGGGGGAGGGGGGGGAAGGGGGTATGGAGGTGGGGGGAAGAGGGAATTATATACCTATCGCTACACTGTCACCACCAGAATGACTTCTGCATTAAGGTGGGCAGCGATGAGAGCCATTTTAATGTTTCAGTAGGAAGTGATGGACAAAGTCACAAGACAGTGTCCACAAACCACAACCTTTTTGAAGAGAAAGGAGAGCCGAAGCGGTATCGAACCGAGGTCCTTCCGTTTACCAGCCTAACGCCTTACCGCTAGGCCAAACCGGCTCACGTAAACGGTGATAACTGAAAACATTGTACTTATCCCGTTGCGGTTCGTCAAATGCCTGGAGTGTCTGGAAAAATACTGACGTGTGGTGAAACCGAAAGATCACAAAATGTTATTTAAGATTGGATGCTGGTTTCTGACGCCCAGTATTTGGGTGATGATTACGAGTAAGCGTCTTTTGAAGAAACTTGCCTTCTCAAAACAAGCTATGTCCAGTTTGCGGCATTTTAAAGCAATCCTTGATCTTCGATTGTACGTAAATTCAAGGCGGCATTTTAAAACATAATCCTTCACCTTAAAATATATATAAAATCAAGGAGGCATTTTAAAACATAATCCTTGATCTTAGATTGTATATAAAACCAAGGCGGCCTTTTAAAACACAATCCTTGATCTTAGATTGTATATAAAACCAAGGCGGCCTTTTAAAACAGAAGCCTTGATCTCAGATTGTATATAAAAACCAAGGCGGCCTTTTAAAACACAATCCTTGGCCTTAGCTTGTATATAAAACCAAGGCGACCTTTTAAAACACAATCCTTGACCTTAGCTTGTATACAAAAACAAGGCGGCCTTTTACAACACAATCCTTGATTGTACTTGCTTTCTTTTTTCCTCTTGAACGAAACATGACTGAGAAGGCTAGGACCTTCTGGAATCCGACAAGACGCTATAAGAATTTTCGACAAAAATGCATTCTTCGAAGTATTTAACAAACAAACAGTTATTTTACACAAAAAACTATTGAAAAGAAGAAACAACTTATTTGTGTGCGCGTCTCGTCAATAGGGAAGTCGAATATGACGAGCAGGTCTACGTGCTCGACGTAAGAAGATAGACGACCTACTAACCGATGATCTGACAACACACAGATGTACCAAAACAACAGCATATATATTTATATATATATTTTTAATAGGTATCAAACAGATGACGTCATGTTTGAAACACGTCACTAAAAGTAAAAGCATCGATTTTGGACAACATCAACTCTGGTTTTGCCGTCGAATTCTGGCAGAGATGGACGACACAGTAACGCCATCGACAACAATCACAACGCCAACAACATCACTGATAAACAAAGTCCTATGTAACGTACAAAAACAAAGAAAGGTACAAAGCTACCGGTAGTTGTCATTCTGTCGTTATAGTTTGGAATCAGTAAAGAAAAAAAAGAAAAAAGAAAAAAAAGCCCGATCACCTGGGAGAGTCCTTATCAGGATGTCGTTTGGAATCACTGGCATGGCCTCTGTCCTGCAACCCAAAAGGCCGTTAGAGCTCCAGGTAGTAAATCCGGGATTTCCTAAGTAAAGATGCGGCACGAATCGCTATCCGGAGCGATCTTAAAGCTCTACGCATATCCACACTTATGGAACCTGATACTTGAGACACACGAAATTTGAAGTACCCAGATACATATCCAGACTAAACTGAAAGGAACCAACCATCTCAAAGCATGTTTTGTCAGGCGGGTAGCGCAGGTTAAAAAACAAAGACAAAAAACATCAAACTCACGAAGATGATTTTACATCGATGTAATTTCTATGTGTTACAAACTTGCTGCCACTTGGGCACCAGCGAAAAACTGACGGCTGACAGTTTTTGGAGACCTGTGGCGTCACCAGTTATGGCAATAGAATAATGCCGTGAACCAATGCTTGAAATTTGGAAAATGCTATGCGCTCTCTCTCTCTCTCTCTCTCTCTCTCTCTCTCTCTCTCTCTCTCTCTCTCTCTCTCTCTCTCCCCCCCCTCCCCCCTCCCCCCGTATCTCCCCCTCCCTCTCTCTCTCTCTCTCTCTCTCTCTTCCCCCCCCCTTGTTTCCAGCTAACGCTAGCAGGTCAAATGAAAATTGTAACATGTAACGTTAATATATTCTTGTTGTTTTGGAATAATGTAACTTACATCTGTAATTAGACAATACCAAAAAGAAAAGAAGAAAAGAAAGACAAAAAGATTGCCACGGTTTTTGCCATGGACATATATATAGGTCCATGGTTTTTGCCGTGTCGGCCCCCAGGGCAAAAAGCTCAATAAAACCTCGAAAAACCTTGAAACTTTGGATCCAAGAAAGCGTCCTGTTTAACCTTTTGTATATTTTGATTCTGATGAAGTAGAGCGTCATGTCCTCGGATTTCGGTTGACATCATTATTAGGGACAAACTGTGACCAGTGCCGAAGCACGGTTCAAGGCTGCTTTACATCCACAGAAACCGTAAGGCTCGTTAGGACGGAAAGCCCAGGACGGCCACCTCGACTTTCACACAGCTCCTGAGCTCTGTTTTTGATCCGCCGCGTGTTCGTCGGCTTATTTCGCTCGACCTTCTTCACAGTTTTGTGGGTCCTCTCTGTTGAGAACGCCTAGGCATGGCGTTGACACAGACAGACGGACACACAGACATAGACACCGACCGACAGACCGACAGACAGACAGACAGACAGACAGACAGACAGACGTAAGCACGCGCGCGCACACCCACACCCTCACATACGCACGCACGCACACACGCAAACACACACACACACACACACACACACACACACACACACACACACACACACACACACACACACATACACACACACACACACACACACACACACACACACACACACACACACACACACACACACACACACACACACACACACACACACACACACACACACACACACACACACACACACACACACACACGGCCAATCCAGCAGCTGCCAACTCCTATATCTGCGTATTTTTGTCGTTATACGCCTCTGAACTTACCGATTGTTCATTCTGTTGTTCAGTTCCAGAGCGGGTCCCTCCAACGGCAGCGGATTGAAAAAAGGCAGGTTGCCCGTCACGGCCAGGTGAGCACAGGTAAGGTTGGCTCTGGTTGGCTGACCACAGAACCAGGGCACGTCGCTGTTGCGATGAGTCAAGTTGCACGCGGCTGCATAGCCGGGAATTGGCGGAGACGATAAACACGGTGTGATCTGTGATTGGTCAGAAAAGATCACATGAAAATTGGCGGAGACGATAAACACGGTGTGATCTGTGATTGGTCTGAAAATATCACATGGAAATTGGTGGAGACGATAAACACGGTGTGATCTGTGATTGGTCAGAAAAGATCACTCGAAAATTGGCGGAGACGATAAACACGGTGTGATTTGTGATTGGTCAGAAGGTATCACATGAAAATTGGCGAATACGATAAACACGGTGTGATCTGTGATTAGTCAGAAGGTATTACATGAAAATTGGCGGAGACGATAAACACGGTGTGATCTGTGATTGGTCAGAAGGTATCATATGAAAATTGGCGGAGACGATAAACACGGTGTGATCTGTGATTGGTCAGAAAGGATTACATGAAAATTGGCGGAAACGATAAACACGGTGTGATCTGTGATTGGTCAGAAAAGATCAATGGAAATTGGCGGAGACGATAAACACGGTGTGATCTGTGATTTGTCAGAAAATATCACATGGAAATTGGCGGAGACGATAAACACGGTGTGATCTGTGATTGGTCAGAAAATATCACATGGAAATTGGTGGAGACGATAAACACGGTGTGATCTGTGATTGGTCAGAAGGTATCACATGAAAATTGGCGTAGACAATAAACACGGTGTGATCTGTGATTTTTGAGAAAGTATAACATGAAAATTGGCGAATACGATAAACACGGTGTGATCTGTGATTGGTCAGAAAATGTCACATGACAATTGGCGGAGACGATAAACACGGTGTGATCTGTGATTGGTCAGAAGGTATCACATGAAAATTGGCGGAGACAATAAACACGGTGTGATCTGTGATTGGTCAGAACGTATCACCAGAAAATTGGCGGAGACGATAAACACGGTGTGATCTGTGATTGGTCAGAAAATGTCACCAGAAAATGCACCTCTATCCAAACACAGCTTGCACACGTTTTACATGTGGCTGGTTCAAAGTTAAGAACGTCATTAAGTGAGCCAAGAGTTCACAACTTTCCTAGCCACTCTTTCGCGAATAAACGGAGGCTGCCATAACTGTAAAGAGGTCAACGGTAGGTGGCGACACTGATTCATTACATCCAGAAGTAAATAAGTAACTTGGTGTTTTACGGCCAGTCAACCAGTACGGTTATATTAGGACGAGTACGGCCAGAAACAGCTCTCTCTCTCTCTCTCTCTCTCTCTCTCTCTCTCTCTCTCTCTCTCTCTCTCTCTCTATATATATATATATATATATATATATATATATATATTACTCTTGTTGTTGTCTGAATTCCATTTTACTGGTGTTTGCTTATATTTTTATATATTTTAATCTGAGAAAAATAAAACGGATTGTTTTGCACTCACTTCCGATACCTTTCCTTGCTTGTTGCTGAATTTGGCGATGATCCAGCGCGTGCTCAGCACGCCGTGACGCAGCTCGATGACCATGCGCAGAAACTCGCGAGAGTAGGCGAGGGACGCGCGCACGTGCGTCAGCCCCGTCCACTTGAGAGTCGCCTCCCCTGTGTAGCTGCCATTGCCAAGGTCGGTGACCTCTGCCGCAGTGGAGTGACCCTGCTCCGGATCCTTAAGCCAAATGCGAACCTCGTCACCGCCTTCGGTGCGGATATTTCCGCGCTGATCATATAGATCCACACGGAGCAGAATTCTTTCACCAACTTGGTAGAAGTCCCGGGGTGATACGAGTTGGACCTTTGCGGGGGGAAAGAACACGGGGAAGGTAAGTACAAATCTGTCTTCAGTCAGTTACAACTATTTTATAATAGAATTTTTGTTTTAAATTAAACAATTTTAGAAACTGTTAAAACATTTTTTCAAAAATCCCCGGAACTAGATCACGCTCTTCTTTAGTCTCTTTTCTTTTCTTTTTCTGTCGCTTTCTCTTTTGTTCCTTCTTCTTCCTTTTTGTGTACATTTTGTTTCTTCTTCACATAAGTGATATTAGACTGATCACACAAGCATAAAGATTTAAAAAATATGTCAACAAGTTACATCAAAAACAATTAAAACAAACCAAAACAACAAAACAAACAACAACAACATTATTTACGGTCGCAAAAACAAACATACATTTGAATATGTATCCATATACACTTAATTTTATCTGATCTCTATCTCATACACGCAGGATTACATGCAAACGCATATATACTAACATATTCATACACCCTAAATGCCGTGTACTCAAAAGACATTGTAATAATCGTACAGAAACTCTCATATACTTTCAGACACAAATAATGTATCTATCTCCCATACTTTCACTCCACCAGCCCCTTACACAGATATACTCTCACACATATACACAATCCCCACCCCACTCCCATCTTCTTCAAGCTATAGTGTGTGTGTGTGTGTGTGTGTGTGTGTGTGTGTGTGGTGTGTGTGTGTGTGTGTGTGTGTGTGTGTGTGTGTGTGCATCGTTTGCATAGATACGCTTGAAACCTTGTTTACATTATGTGTTAGCTTTTTTTTCTTCTTTCTTATATACATTTTTTATTGCTGATAACATTTCCATCTCGATGTACATTATGTGTAATGCTATGCTTGTTCAGCGCTTTGAGCCGCAGGGTAGGCGAGTTACAAATTTCCATTATTATTATTATTATTATTATTATTATTATTATTATTATTATAGCAGCCCGTCGGAAACAAGGGTTTCTTTTTTCATCAGCTCCTCCGAAACTGGCGCTGTCATCCTGAATTCCGGCAGCAGTTTTGTGACGATAGCGAGTACACCTCGGACAGCAGCATATCTTACAGATACGTCATTGAGACTATGTCATCACACATGTCCGGTGAT